>PVJS01007966.1:0-54475 GCA_004027185.1 Glis glis
TTTTTTTTTTTTTTTTTTGCGGTACCGGGGATTGAACGCAGAGACGTTCTACCTCCGCGCTACGTCCCCGGCCCTATTTTTTATGCTTTATTTTTGAAACCGGGTCTCACGAGGTTGCGTAGGGCCTCACTAAGGAGAGAGAGAAAGAGACAGGGAGAGAGAGAGAGAGAGAGAGCAAGAGCTGAGGCTGGGCACGAACCTGGATCCTCAGGTCTCCGCCTCCCAATGTACTGGGATTACAAGAGTGTGCCACCACGCCCAGCTTATACAAACACTTCTAACCATAGCGATCCTAGTCCAGTGTTAAGGTTTATGTGCCTTCATTCTCCATCAGATGTGAACTCCTCTTTAAGGCCCATAAGTTAATGACTAAAAGGGACACTTTAGGCAAATGAGTTCTGCTTATATTGAGCTCAGATCTTGACTTTCTAGCTGGCAAATTCTCCTGTTATTTGAGTTATTTATGAGCAATCCTTTTATAGTTATTAGGAAAAAGTCTTAAGATCTCTCTCCTGTTCTCATTATTTCCTGGGTCTCCATCTTGGATCATCTTGGCCTTAGCATATGGAGAAAAGGCCTAGAAGAATGCTAAACCATTTTCTCAAAATTATAGGAACATCTTCCCTTTACTAAGCCATTGAATCATATACAAATTAAAGAAAGCAGAGACAACCAAAGAAATGAAACAAAACAGAAACATGCCTGGGAGTATAACCCCATGGCAGAGCACTTGCTTACCATGCACAAGGTCTGAGGTTCAATCCTCAGCACCAGAAAGAAGAAAAATATATGTGTATGTGTATATTTATCATATATATCAAATATATATCATATATCATATATATCAAAAATATGTATATGATTGTGACATAAAGGAGAGGAAGGATCAAAGAAGGAATCACTTCCATTGACATTATGCATATATGTGAGAATACCAATGTCAATCTCAATATCCTGTATGGGGAAGGGGGGGAATGGAGAGGGAGCGGGGGGGGGGGGGAGCCCACCAAGTGCTCTGGGCAAGTATGTGATTATCACTATGAACTACATTATGATGTGAGACTATAATGCACCAATAAAAGTATAAAAGTAAAAAAAATCATTTTAAGTGTTTTCCAAGACATGTATGCATATGAATCCTGTATGGATCTTATTTAAATGCAGATTTTGGTTCAATAGGTCAAGGATAGGGCCTGAGGTTCTGCCCTCTTCTCCTCTTTTCAACCTGTGGTATCCGGGATTACTCTCCAGCAGGGCTGGATCCAGGGATGTATGGCCTGTACAGTTGCATAATAACCCATTTTAATATCCCTGGTGATTTATGAACAAGGAGTCCTTCATTTTCATTTTGCACTGGGCTCCACGATTGATGCATCTTTTCTCTCCCAGGTTTGTTGTTGCTGCTGGTTGCAAATGACACATTGAGTTTGAAAGGATGTAGTACAGGGCTTTGCAAACTATGGTTCAATGGACAAATTCTGACTGTTTACATAAATAATGTTTTATTGGAAAAACATCACATTCCCCTGTTTGCATACTGTCTATGGCTGTTTCTGTGCTACAACATGAGTTGAGCAACCATGACTAGCAAATATGATATGGTCTTCAAAGTCTAAAATATTTACAATGTGGTCCTTTACAGAAAAAGCTTGCTGACCCCTGGTCTAATGATGTTAGAGATCATCAGTTCAATAATAACATGTTTAGCAAATAGTTTTCCCAATATTTTGGGTACTATTTCCTTACATTTGTAAGGTATATTTTCCTTAAACAAAGCATTTTTTTAACATTCATTAACTCAAATCCTCTCATAACACTTCCTAAAGTTTGTGTTAAGTGTTTAATTGTGTGAGATTAAAAACAGGATTCAAAGGGCATGACATACATGTTCAGGATCATATAACAGTATGCTAAAGAAATGACTCCCTTTCCACAATTTCATACCCCATACACACGCTTTGACTATATCTCTCTGATGGTCTTCTCTGAGGTTTTCCTGTAGGTAGAGGCTGTGGCTACATCAGACCTTTTCCTACAATTAAACCATATTTGTACAGTAATTCAGTGGTCAACAAACTCCAGCAGGGCTCTCAGTGCTACTTCAGAGGTCACTGAAAATGAATGAGTTATAGGGTTAGGAAAGCTCGTCCAAACTACCATATTGACTTTCCATATTTGACCTCCATCTTACAGAATGGTTTAAGAAACATCTGCTTTTCTTCACAGTCCCCCAGATCAACCAATGCAGCACAACTCTCTATTATAAATTGGTACAACATTATCTTTAACAAAGTTGATTATCTGTGAATCATGTTGCTCAGGGTGACTGCATTAAAACATTATGAAAATTATGCCTATTATTTCTTCCCTTTTGGATATGAAGGGAGGATTGTTTAGGAAGGAATAACAATGAAGCTTGATTAGATATTATATCCTATTATACCACAATAATAATTAATACAATGGTTGAAATTCTCACAGATATGTGACAAAAAGGGCATATTTAAGAAAAGATGTTGAAATCCCCAAATAAAAATACATTCATGTTACATGGCATTAGGGATTTTACCTAATGGTAGCATACAGCTAAATATGACTATAGAAAGTACCATATCTGACTTCAATAAAGACCTTTCACTATTTTTATGAAAAACATAGACAAGAAGAAAGTTAACTTCTATTAGTGCTTCAAAGCTATGTTGATATTAGAGATTTAAACTTGCCTCATGTCTTTTTGCCTCTTAATTTAGATTCATAAAATATTATTTTAATAATTTCTTCAAATAATTTTTCTAACATCTATTGCCTACCGCAAGTGGCACCTAGCCCAGTACTCTCCCAGAGTTTGTGGTTTCCTCTTCACTGGTATCAGGCTCTACCCATGAACTTCAATGTGTACAGCATGTTCAGCCTAGTACCATGGCTAACCTCACAGGTTGACAGATTGAAGTATCTTCTACCAGCTGCTCAGTCCATCCCTAATGAACAGAAGTGCCGCTGTTAAAAATGGGTAAATTTCAAAGAAATTTGTTAGGTAGGGAGCAAGTCAAGGTCAAATGACCTTGAATAAATGAGTGTTGAAATTGAATACCCAAATTAAATTTCTGATTTATCCTACTTCTTAGTGTGTCTGTCTAGCTAGAGGTGTATGAGTAAGCAAGATATCCCTTTCTGGCTACTCTCTTCAGAATCCTGGATCCCTAAAAGAAAATGCAAATGGATAGCTATATGATTTCTTAAATGCAGTACACTCAAAAAGCAATAATGAAAAAAATAAGATTATATTAACATAAAATTTCTGTTTATTAAAGTGTATAGAAAAGTAAACCCAAGATTGGCTTTATAGTTAAACATATAAACATAAAAGGATTCAGGTCCAGAATATATTAAATGCTCCTATAATTCAAAAAGAAAGAGGTAATACAATAGAAAAAATGATCAGAATATGAACAAGCCACTCTTTAGTGAAGATATCCAAATTGACGATAAACATAGAGATTGCCTAATCAGTCATTATAAAAAATACAAAAATATCTCAGGGAAGGGCAAATTTTAAAATATATATATATTTTTATGTAAAATTTATATTTTATATAATTTACATATATATATATGTAAAATTTACCTTACTAAGTGCTAGAATTGATTTTGGGGAAAAGGAATCTCAAACCCTGCTGGTCAGAGCCTAAATTGTATAAACATTCTAGAAAACTTTTCATAATATTCATTTAGATTATAAATATAAGCTGAAAATATCACCACTAGTTACAAATGCAACATGAAGGTATATACTCAGAAATATGCATAAGAATGTTCACAGCAGCTTTATCTGTAATTGCCAAAATTAGAAACAATCAAAATTTTCATCAACCATAGAATGAATACATTATGGTATAATTATATAATACAATTCTACAAGGTAATAAAATGAATTAGTTGCTGCTACAAAGAACAATATGACTGAAAAGGTAAGCAAAAAAATTCAGAAAGTAGGAGCACATTCAGAGAATTATCCCATTTACACAAATAACAAAGGCAAAATCATACCATAGTATTTAAAGTCAGGATTGTAATCACTTTAAGAAAAGAAGTGGTTAATGATTGTGAGAGTCACTAAAACGGCTTTTAAGATGCCAGGAATGTTGTTTTTCTGTATGTGGAGTAATACTTTGGATTTTCATTTTGTAATAAATCACTGAGTTCTACATTTAGGTTTTATGCACTTCAGTGGGTGTTACATTTCTTCTTGCAAAAAGAGGAAGGTTACAATAATAATATGCAATAAATATGGTAAAAATTATTTTCCTATTAATTCATTCCAAATGAGTGCAACATTATGATAGCTACAATCTTGTCACAGTTCAGCAGAAGTGATTATATTTCTTTCCACTCTAGGAATATATAAATGTCTAACACCATCGATTGAGCTAATAAAGTTACAAATAGCTTGAAATCAATTCTAAACATAAGATAATTTAAAAAATTATAAAATGGCTTTTACCATACAGCAAACATATTCACAGCAATAAATTTACAAGTTAAATCATTTCAGCATAAAAAGTAGTAAGTCCTGGCTCAAATTAGCATTAGATAAATACATCTTCAAATGGTTAATAGATAAATTCAACCTTGTTTCTGCCAGAGAGGAAGAAAGACTTTCCTTTTAGAGTCTTGAATGAATAGTAATAATTAAGTTGCAACATTAAAAGCTATTATAAGAGAACCAAAGATGAATAGTAAATCTGCCCAAATCGGTGTTCCCCAGATTGAAAAACAAAAGGCATAACTCTGTTACAACTGTATTAGTAATAAAATGGTTTAGAATTGATATTAAACAGTGGCTCGTGAAATATTTATCTCAGCAACTAGACAATGACATATTCCATTCATCCTTCAAGAAGAAAAGTGTGAGCCAACTGAAGAACAGAATAAACAAACTCCAAGCAATATGTGTGGCAGAGTAATGAACATGTTGGAGATTCAAGAACACCCAGGGATTAATTAAAACAAAACAAAACAAAAAACAGGAAAAGGTATGGTCAATCCAAGTAACTGCTTACAAAATGAAAAATGGAGAAATATAGCAAAAGACAAGGTCTAAGAAAATAGGATAATTATTTCATTATCAATTTGAAGAAACTGAACTATATTTTGAGTAGGGCATTGAAAATACCAGAGGGTCCTAAAGGAACTTAGAAAGGGGAAAACTAAGTACTTTCTGCAAGAATCTCCACAGGAAATAAAGTCTTGAGAGTTGAGAGATGACGACATGAAGGACAAAAAGGAGATGACCAGGCAGTTTTGGAGGCATTGCTATCAAAATAGTACATAATGAAAACGTGTGTTGTAATTTGCAAGAAAAAGCCGGGCGTGGTAGCGCATGCTTGTAATCCCAGTACTTGGGAGGCTGAGACTGAAGGATCACAGGTTCGTGGCCAGCCTGAGCTATTTAGAGAGGCCTTCTGCAACTTAGTGAGACCCTGTTTCAAAGTAAAGAATAAAAAATAGGGCTGGGGGTGTAGCTCAGAGGTAGAATGCCCCTGGGTCCCATTCACAGCACCACAAAAAAAATAATAATTTGCAAGAAAAAAAAACATTTCAGCCTCTTGCCTGATCATCTTGTGTGACTGTTATTTTTAGGATTCTTTATTTTCCCTGTGAGAGAAAAATAAGTACAAACCAGGCGGATTTTCATTGCAAACCCTCAATCTACATTCAGAGTCAAGCATAGAAACCTTAAGTAACAACTGGGATGTAACAAAATAAAATTTCTCAACATGCACGCATTTTTTTTCTTATGATCCTTGGAAGTCCTCAAATATGAATATTGTTTATTTTATATCATGAAATCAAGTCAGCATGATTTGAATTTTAGACATGTTAGTCTCTAGTTCCTAGGATTTCAATCATGTAAGTGCAAAATTAGGTGTGAAACAGAAGACTTAGGGGGAATGGAAATGATTCTCTGAAGGTGTGATATGTATACGGAACTCGCGTTACTGTGGGTAAGTTGCCTGTTTTCCACAAGTGCCTACTATTTTAACCATACATTACATAAATACAGATGTATATATTACGTACATGTGCATATTATGTATGTGTAGATATTACATATATATGTACTACATATATATGAATATATTACATATATACAGACATAGTGAATTGCTAAGGGTCACTTGGCATGAAATGCTGGAGTAAAACATTGAAAACATATCCATGTGTGATATCCCTTTACCTCTCACTACTTCATTGTATTTCCCTACAGTCCAAAGAACAAGCAAAACTACTAGACTTTGTATGGCTGACCATCATAGCAGCTGTTTATGAGATGCAAAATATTCTCTCCGTAACGCTAACATTTTATAAAATTCCTTCGGCACTCATTTTCACTCAAAATTGAAGGCCTCAGTTACAGTGCAAACATTTTCAGATGAAATAGTGTACAGAAAAGTTGAGAAAAAGACCTAGAGGGCTGTTCCGTCTATTTCTATTGATTCCTAGAGACAGTTGTTCACTCTCTACAGCTATAGCTTTTATAAAGCGTAAACATTATCAGGGACATGTACCTCCTAATAGTGACTTGGAAAGTAAAAACAAAACATTTTGAGAAACAGTATGATTTAATACATGAAGCCACAAGCCCGAACTATTATTATTTAGTGGTGATTATGAATATTTAACAAATATACACTAAGATCCTACTCTGTATCAGGCATTCTGGAATGTTCAGGGCTATTAAAAGAAAAAAACAGCCAGATGTAGTGGTGCACACCTGTATTCCCAGTACTTCCAGACAGGAGGATCACAGATTCACAGCCAGCCTCAGCAACTTAGAGAGGTCCTCCGCAGAGCCGGGCATGGTGGCACATGCTTGTAATCCCAGTACTTGGGAGGCTGAGACTGGAGGATCAGGGTTTGCGGCCAGCCTCAGCTACTTAGTGAGGCCCTCCGCAACTTAATGAGACCCTGTTTCAAAATAAAGAATAAAAAAAAACATAGGGCTGGGGGTGTAGCTCAGAGGTAGAATGCCCCTGGGTTCAATCCCCAGTACTGCAAAAAAAAAAGAGGTCCTCCGCAACCTTTTACAAAATAAAAAATAAATAGCATTGGGGATGTACCTCAGAGGTAGAACGGCCCTGGGTTCAATCCCTAGCTCCACAATAAATAAATAAATAAATAGGGTTGGGGGTAGCTCAGAGATATCCAGTACCATTTTTTTTAAAAAAAGAATTAATCTATGTAAAAAAAAAAAAAAAAAAACCTTTGCCTCCGGAATCTGAATATAAAGTTAAATCTGGCATGGAGACAGACTCTTCTCTGCATTCTGCTCTTCCTGCCTTTGTTTCAATTCCATAAGCATGCTATGCCCCTTAAAGCCACAGTCCATAAAAAACTGCATGTGATGTTCACTCCCTTCTCCTTCCCCTCTCTGAAATCATTCCTATTCTTGAAATATCATGTTCTTAAGAGAAGACTTTATCTTCTGGTCTAGGTCTTGAGAAGGAATAAATATTTGTTGATTATTTGAATGATCAATTCAGGTAACAAATGAAGGAAGTTGGAGAATTCAAGGATGCTTTAAAAGAAGAGGAGACTTTGGAATGGGGAATTTCATTATCTACATTAGGATCAACATGTGTCCAGATGTGGATTATAAGGTCTTTCTTTTGCTAGATGTTCATCTAAGCAACAGGAAAAACTGTCATTGATATATAATTTCATATGTTATTGATATGTCATAGATATGTAAGATGGTTAATTTAAGTCACAGTCATCTTTGAACCTTTAATCAAGATTCAAATATTTAACTATCACTCTGATGGATTTAGGACACAATATTCCAAAATATGGCATGATGTGAGTCAACTTTACTACAGCTGAATACCTGAGATAAAGAGGAAAGTAAGTGCTATTTGGTTTACAGCTTTGGAGATGTCAGTCCATGGGCAGTTGGCTCTGTTGCTTTTGAGTCTATAGTGGAGCAGTATGTCATGGGGGAAGTGTATGGGGAGCAAGTTGTTCACTTCATTATGGCCCAGGAGTGCATGAGAGGAAGCAAGAGAAGAGAGGTTTACGATCCCTTTCAAGGGAATTCCTCCAATGACCTAAGACCTCCTTCTAGGTCCCTTCTAAAGATTCCAGCACCTCCAATAGCGCCATGGGCTAAGGACTGTCTTTTGTGTGTGGTGCTGGAGATTGAACCCAGGGTCATTCTACCTCCAATCTACACCCCATCCCTATTTTATTTTTAAGCAGGGTCTCACCAAGGTACTGAAAAACCTCGCTAAATTGCTGAGGCTGGTCTCAAATCTGCAATCCTCTTGTCTCAGCCTCCAAAGTACTGGGATTACAGATGTGTACCACTATGCCTGGCCATGCTGGGGATCAATTCTTTAACACATGGGTCTTTGGGGACATTCCACATCCAGACTATTGTAGGCATCTTGGTATTTGAGAACAAATAGAAGCAGAAATCCACTCTCATCTTTCCCTCTCCCCTGCTCCCATACAGCCTAGGGGGCCTTTCCTTCAACTAGGCATAAGAATCTAATTCCAGAGAGATCTTTTCTATACCCAAAGCGGGAAAAATATGTCACACTGGAACACAGAGAAGAATTGAGAGAACAGGCCTTGATAGGTTCCCGAGTTTAGTACCTTGCATCATGCCGTTCTATCCTCTAAACACACTTCTGCACAACTGTCCATAAAAACACACAATTTCCGCTGTTTTTTGGGTCTTCATTTCTGAAGGCTCCTGTGTCATATTAAACTTATATTAAATAAATACATATAGTTTTCTCTTGTTAAGCTTTTGTTATTCCAGAAACCTAGCAATGGATGAGGAAGTAGATCTTTTCTTCCCAACAACCAAAAGAAATAGTGATTTTAAAACCTGCCTCTTACGCCATCTCCCAGAAAGGCTTCCTTGACCCCTAAATCCTCTGTCATTGAAAGCAAAACTCATGAGCTTATGAATATTTTTGTCTAGATCAGTTCTGTATCCTCAGTGCTTAGAACAATGCCCAGAAGTGTTCCTCAATAAATAGTTGGTTGAGAGAATAAATGTATGGCACTTATGCCAACTCATCCTAGGCCAACAGTCCTTTACATTTTTGTCTCCCCTGTAAGTGGTGGTTCTTTCAGGACACAGACAGCATGCCCCATTTACTTGCATCCCCCAATTAACCAGTATAACACTCCATGCATAAACCATGGTAGTAAAATGCATATTTTGCCTATTAGGATAGAACATATACAATATCTATTTTGTAGACAATAGATTAGAGGACTAGAGATTGGCATTTCAAAATAGCAATGATGTAATTACAACAATATAAGGACAAATGGGTATTTTTAAAATATTTTATCAGTAAAAAAAATGGGGATGAGAGAAGGAAATTGTTAGAATGTAGATAAGCAAAGGAGAATTCCTTAAAAGATATTGAAGAAATTCACAATTTCTAACATAGGCAACATGGGTATCATTAGCCAAAATAGGAAATAAAAGAGGTAATTCTAGTTTGCAAAAGCAAATATAGAACTAAATTGAGTTTTATACAGAAATGGGATATGCAGATAATTACATAAGTAGGCAATTGGATCAATGGGACCTAAATATATTTCTCAGGAAAAAGAATTGTAATGCATTTATGGTTTGGAGGCATGATTGCCAATACCACATCAAAGCTTATGGAGTGAGAAGGCAAGTAAGGCCAAGGTGCTGGAAGTACAGGAGTGGAAGGAAGGCGGGCGCAGGGCAACACAACAGAGAAATCTAGATGCAGAGCAGTCCATAGGAATACAGAAAGCGGAATAGTGAAAACCACTAGAAGAAATTACTTTCAAGGAAGAAAGGTTATCAGCAAAGTCAAAGAAGAAATTAAAGTTTTGATGAGCTTAAGTTTAGAAGGAAGAGTGGACAGTTTAATTCAGTGAAATTCAGTGGTGGTATTTACAAATGTTAGATTCTCTAAATATAAAGAGATGAAGCCGGGCGTGGTGGTGCACGCTTGTAATCCCAGTCCTTGGGAGGCTGAGACGGGAGGATCCGGGTTCGGGGCCAGCCTCAGCTACTTAGTGAGACCCTCCGCAACTTAGTGAGACCCTGTTTCAAAATAAAGAATAAAAAATAGGGCCGGGGGTGTAGCTCAGAGGTAGAATGCCCCTGGGTTCAATCCCCAGTACCGCAAAAAAAAAAAAAAAAAAAAAGAGAGATGAGATAGCATTCCTGCCCTGAAGGTATATTTGGGGCAGAAATTTGTTGCCTTTTTCTTTGTTAGAAAGTTTGATTTGTTGATACTTAAGATTCAAACACTAAAAATGGAAGCTTAAACATTGTTTATATCTTAAGAGAAAGTATGTTTTGGGATGCTCATGATTTAATTAGTAAAATTTAAAGTATGTTTCAAATAAGCTTTATGATTTTTCTTTTGCTCTGGTACTGGGGATTGAACCTAGGGATATTCTACTTTTGAACTATTATTTTGTATTAATTTTGTTCAAATTTTGAAACAGGGTTTCCTAAGTTGCTGAGGGATTCGCTAAATTGCTGAAGCTGGCTTCAAACCGGTGATCCCCCTGTCTCAGCCTCCCAGCAGCTTTATACACCCGAGAGTATGCTTCAGGACAAAATTGTCACAGTCCATAACAGATTTTAAAATATCATTTAGTCAGGTGTGGTGGTGCACGCCTGTAGTCCTAGTACTTGGGAGCCTGAATCAGGAGGATCACAGGTTTGAGGACAGCCTCAGCAAGTTAGCAAGGCCCTCAACAATGTAGAGAGACCCCGTTTCAAAATTTAAAAAAAAAGTGCTGGGGTTGTAACTTAGAAAGTGACTGTCCCTGGGCTCAATCCCCAGTACACCCTCCCCCTAAAAAAGAAAACCATTGAGAATTTGAAAATTAAATATATAGGTAGAAACTACTCTCTGTTCAAGAAATTTTAGAATACCCGTGAGAGTACACCACCCATATATGTCTATGTGTGAGTGTGTGTATTTATAAAGAAACAAAGTTGAACAAATATTTCATGGGGTTTCCTGAAGTCTCCCTTTACACTGTATAATATAAACTTGACAAAGTGGTATTTGACTACAAATATGAAAAAGGGAAATTGTCAATTCTAAGTGCATTCCCACAGATAAAATTCCTAACATATTTAGAACCTAAAGCATGCTTATGAATATAATGTTTTTCTACTGTTAATAGGAATTTTTATTATTACATGTGCCATTTAAATTTTAAAAAATTAAAACGCATTCAAATAAAATAAAAAATGCATATGAGATGTTAACCGTTAGCTAACATATTTTCCCATTTCAACAGTCGAAGTTTTCTAAGGAATCTAATTAGAGATTAACAAATATTTATATGTAAAATATCCTCTTATATGACCAACTATTTTAATTTCCTAAGACCAACACCTTCTTCATCTATTGTTTTGTGTAAATTAACTAATTCCAGAAGAGACTGTTCTACCATGTTTTGATGGCACACCTTATGACCTCGAATACACACTCCAAGAAAATGTGTTCTTGTGTTTACTAAAAGACATGTGCAAGGATGTTCAGAGCAATGCTATTGACGACAGTCAAGACCTGAGTGCAGCCTAAATATTCACCAATAGTAAGGCAGATAAATAAACTGTAGTATATTTATACCATGGCATAACATCGATTGATGAGAATAAACAGACTATAATCACATACATGAATGAATTTCAAAAGCATTAACTGTACCAAAAAAGCCAGCACACTGGAGTGCATGCTGGGTGATTCTATCTGTACTGATCACGTCAGGATGTGAATTATTATCAGGAAGAGTGGTAATTGGAAGAAGACACAGGAAGAGCTTCTGACGGGCTGGTAATCTACTGTCTCTTCATTTTGGAACTATTTATAGAGCATTTGTTTTTAAAAAAAATCATCAAGCTGTCTGCTTTGGTGTCTGCACTTCTTATGAATGTAAAACTTTAATTAAAAGTTTAGAAGGGACATATCTTAAGAGCTATGAAAAAAGTAGGTATATTGGAAAATCTCTTAGGAAGGATCCTATTCTAACTTACTTTATACCTCTTTAGCTCTGCTGTGACCAAATCATCACCATTGATGTGGGCGAGTGGGGGTAAATTCAATTAATGATTTCCATATTTGTTGGCTAATTTCAGGGAACTTTTCAAGTTGGTTTATGCATATAATCATCACCAATGTCTGTGAATCTGGATGTTTGGGAAGAAGATAAATTTAGGTATTTTTGATGAACAGATTGTGAATCCAGATGAGGCTTGTTAGATATTTATTCACAGCTCCCCACAACATATGAAAACCAAGTTTTTTTGACCTTCTCAGGAAAAGATAGACTGACTTAATTTTATTTACTCTCTTTCAGTTTCCTCAGCGAGGCACTTTTCTAATAAAACAGCAAGTCTAAATTTACTGAGTTAAATTTTGCATGAGTTTTCTCCTGCTAGATGACTAGAAATGTTTCACTTAGGAGAAAGACCATAAAATTATGTCAGTTGTAAATAAAACAATATCATGTTTTTGAAAATGTGACAGCAAACTATAAACTGAAAAACCAACTGGCTTGCCTGGTAGGAGGCGCCATATGGAAACACTGAGTCACTCAACCTGTCAGCACACATTTGTTGAGCATCTACTTTGAGCCAACCACCACTGTAGCACTGAGAAGATACCAGCAAACAAGACAAAGCTGACACCTGCCTTCAGGGGGCTTGCTTTAGAAGAACAGTGGTCAGTTAGAAAAAATATGAGCCCAAATGAGAATGTTACAAGTAAACTCTGAGCATTTCATTTTATTGTTTATACATAGAAAATATTTTTTATCTTTTTTTTTGCGGTACCAGGGATTGAACCCAGGGGCGTTCTACCTCCGCGCTACACCCCCGGCCCTATTTTTTATACTTTATTTTGAAACCGGGTCTCATGAAGTTGCGGAGGGCCTCACTAGGTAGAGAGAGAGAGAGAGAGAGAGACAGGGAGAGAGAGAGAGAATGAGCTGAGGCTGGCCGCAAACCCGAATCCTCCGGTCTCCGCCTCCCAAAGTACTGGGATTACAAGCGTGCGCCACCACGCCTGGCGCTATTTTTTATCATTTTGTGGACATACTGTCAATACTTTTTATTGTAGATTCTTATATCAGTGTTTTGCACATTATTTTTCATTAATCATAATCATAAGATCATTCTATTGGATTCAGATTTATTCTCTTTAAGTAGAACAGAAGTTAACAAATTTATAAATTGGACTGAATGCAAAATCCCTCTTTTTTATTTTCCTACAGATTTTTTAGTTCTTTTTATTACATCTAATTTAATAAGAAAAAAATAGTGTTTCTACATTTCAAAGCACTAATCTTTTCCAAAACATTTACCCTATATCTTTTTGTACTGAGGACTGAAACCAGGGTTTCTCACATGCTAGGGAAGCACTCTGACACTCAGCTACATCTTCAGCCCTTTTTAACTAATTTTTATAGAAATAAGAAATGTATTTCCATACTGGCATTTCATTGGCTTATAAACAAATTAAACTATTATAACATATAACTAGCATAAACATGTTTGGAAACATTCCAATTGATTCTTCATAAGCATATGATTGAGTTGGTTGGAGAAGGTATTCATGGATGTACAAAAATGTTGACTGTGAAATATGGGCATTCAGCTTCCTATAGGCAGATTTTGTTTAAAAGAAAGAGTAAGGAAAGTAATCCAGCAAGTTGTTTAAATGAGTATAGGCTGAAAGAAGGACTAAAGGTGTGCTGTCCAATAATGGAACCACCAGCCACGACGTCTGACTCTTGGGCCTTTGAAATATGGCTAGCACCCATTAAGAAGTGTTATAGGTATAAATTATAAAGTGGATTTCTGTGCTTACTAATGCAAAAATGGGAGGCTGAGACAGGAGAATCACAGTTTTGAGGCCAGCCTCAGTAACACTGTGATACTCTTATTTCAAAACAAAACAAAACAAAAAGGTTGGGGTTGTAGCTTAGAGGTAGAATGCTCCTGGGTTCATCCCCAGTGTGCCCCCCCCATGCACATAGCAAAAAAACTGAGTAATCACTTTTTATACTGATTACATGTTGAAGTGATAATATTTTGAAATAGTGAATAGCATAAATATTTACACTGAGTTAAGTAAACATTTTACCTGTTCATTTTGCTCTTTTTAAAGTGATTATTAAAATGTAAAGATCACATATATGGCTTACATTTGTAATTTTTATTGTATTTCTATCAGTCAGTGAAATTCTAATATGCATGTACATATTTATGTATCATTTATATATTCATGAAATGTGCACGAATTTATTTAATTTGCAAATAACATAGCTGAGGACCAGCTGCATTAAGAAAGATGCTCAGCGTCCCATGGGGGCAGCAGAGAGCCAGGCTAGAGAGGCGCTGCTGCTCCCCGGGCTGCCCTCCCAGCCCTACCCATCCTGCCTCCTGCTCACTCTCCCTTGATGCTCCTACACAACTGCCACAGGTTCATCCAATAAAATGGCAATTCTGAACAGGAATGTTCAAACTGGATCAGTTGAAAAGACTTCACTAGAGGATCGATCTATAAAACTATGGGAAGAATGTGGAGAAACGGATACGGAAAATGTATTTACTCAGGTTAGTGACATCAGGCAGCCTATTTCCCCCTAGTGCTGAAAGGGTAGAGCAGTTACCAGAACTAGAGAAATCAGAGAGGGAAGCAGCTGGCTCATGGTAACTCAGTAACAAGGTGCCATGGAATATACATCAGCCTTCACTCTCCTAGCCTCTGATCTTTTGCAGGCATAGTTGAACTGAGTCAACGGGAGGCCAGAGGCAAGGGCACCAGTAAGTCAACTATACGGACCAGCTTATGTCATAGACCACAGATCAGGGTGGAAAAGGTCAGGGTACACCTGAGCAGGTAAATAAAAGGTATTTAGCACTCTACTCAGTTTATGAGCTAATTTCTAACCATAAACTCTTATACTGGGTAGATGTTCTTTAATGTTGTAAAGGACAATCAGAAATGTTATTGCAGCAAAATTTTGTGTACACTTCAATGGAACTAATTGTTTTTCAAGGGAGAGGAAATGGCCCGATATGATGCTAGTTTAAAGTACTCAAATGCAAAAACAATGTATGAATCTGGGGCTCAGATCTCTTTTTAGGCAAGTATTAAGAATTAATTTTACAAGATAACAAAAATATCTCAACTATACAACAAGATTATAATAAGGCTCAGCATGTTATTATTTTAAAAGCATAAACTGGGAAGTACTATGCAATATAAGACAGGTATCAGTTTGGGCCAGGATCCTTAAGGTAAGAAAGCAGACAGTCACACCTCTGATCTAAACCCCCAAAAGTCCAAACTTGTCCAGAAGGTTGCTGCAAATCTACAGATGATTATGTGTTCATATCTACCATCCTCCCATCCCCAGCTCTAGGCTCCTGTTTCTGCTAACTCAATCCCAAATATGAATTGTCTCACTAACCAACGTTCACTTTTCTGGGTCAAAATGTAAAACCTAATACCTTCTGTAACTCCCATAAAAAATTTCCTTCAAAAAGAGATTTTTGAGTGAAATAGATCTGATTTTGTATTTCAAGTATAAAATATTCACCTAGCAAACTAAATATAGTGCATTGTTACTATAAATTACTTTGTAACTTTGGCACATTATGAAAATTTTTATCCCTCCAGGATTTCATCTGTAAAGATGAGTTAGCTCAAAGACTTTTATAATTTTTTGAGATGCTTTGCCTAAAAATAGCAATGTAACAATAACAAGATAATATAATTACTAGCTCAAACATTTTCACTTCCTACTGGATATGTTGATGTTCAGTAGTCACAGGAAAAAATTTGCTTAATAATGATTAAGGTAAATTAAGAAATTTATAAAACCTCAAATATAACCTCCAAATCATTTTTTATATTTAAACCAGATTTTTCTTTTAAATCCCCAATGAGATTACATCAGTTGTTTCTAATTACAAAATATCTCAACAGCTCTTTCACACTTAGGATCAAGTTCAAACTCCCTTTCCCCAGTAATCCAGATGCACCCAGTACTTCCTCCATTATCACTATGAAGGTTGAAATGAGATTATTTATGCAGTCTGTGTTTTTACACAGTCAGTCTAAAAAAGGAACTCTGTAGAAACCTACTTTTTTTCCTGCAGTGCCGAGGATCTAATGTATAACTTTGCACATGCTAAGCACATGCTCTACTACTGAGCTATATTTCTAGCCTCTATGTTATATCATTATTGTCTGTTTGCTTCTCTTCCCAATATAAAAATTTTCAGGACAGAAATTATGTGTCATTCATTACATCTCTTATTCATACTGTATTTTACCTCTTATTCATACTGTATTTTATTGTCTAAATTTAGGATGACAGTTAAGAAGCAAATTATAATAAACTATGAAAAAAAATTAAGTTATAATTCAAGGAGAGTGTCCTATAAGTATCATCCAACATTTCTGTCAAACCCTTTTCTTTTGTTAGAGGGACAAAAGGAGTGGTATATCCAAAGAGTCAGTGGCTACATTTTATGAGCATGCATAACAAATCCATTATTACATGTAAATTTAAAACTGATGCTTTCTCCTTGTCCACCTAGTTAAACTACCCCAAGTGCCATTCATAAATATATAATTGTTCTTGGAGAGTATTATACACCTTAGCCTAGCATCAATAAAATTAAATTATAAATTTGCAATGCAAACTGATGTTTAAGGCCTCTGTCAAAGAAAAATTGTTAACAGCTGGAGTTAAACAAGCAAAGAATACTTGAAAGGCTAAACTCAAGACCCTGAAGCAAAGGTAGGAATGTTTTAAAGTGCTGAGATGAGCTCATGGGAGAACACTGGAGGACAGGGGGGAGGTGGAGGGGTGCTAGTCATTTGATTAGATCACCAGTGTCTTCTAGCTGTCACTAATGGACGTCAGGTGACTACCTGCCCACAGTTACTGGGAAGCGGTGCCCCCAGATCCTCCAATGGTTGCATTTTAAAGGGTTGGCCCCCAGGTCCTTGAGGAAAACATTTCTGAGTTGTGGAATATTTACACCTAAAGGGGGCAGAGAAAGAACTTATAATCGAAAGTTTTCTAAATTAAATGCTCTAAGAAAAGGGAGATCAGTGGAATATAGTCAGAAAGAAATCTAAAAGACAATGACCATTGCATCTGAAATTCCTACCAAGGTAAGAAAGATACCAACTACCCCTTTCTCTCTGGGTAGGCCTCCTCGCCTTTTACCTGTGATTTCCCTCATAAAGGCTAGCAGGAAAAATGCAGGATATGCATCTTCCACTAGATCTACAAAATAACCACTCTTCTAAATAGGGCATGGTATTGCCTGGTGCATAGTTAAATATATTCTTGGTAGAAACCAATTTTTTCTTCTATCAAGCATGTGTACTCTAATGCTCAGAATCACGGCCATTTACTGAGTGCCTCTCATTGCTTAATATTTTGCTTAGAATAGCTCTGATTTTTAAAATGTCCTGGAAACACAGTATTATACCAACTTTTCATGTGAGAACAATGAGGTTGGAAAGTTCTTAGACTCACTATAGATACATATTATGCCATGATTTTATATTACGAGGCATTCTAATGCATTCTGAGTTTTTTTTTTTTAAATCTCTGTATTCTAAGCAGCAGAACTACTTTTCTGTTTCTCCATATTGAAACCAGTTTGGTACTAGCATTTTATATTTATAAGAAGATCTAATGGGGGAATATATAAATATATATATATGTATATTCTAAATATATATATATATTCTAAATATATATATATTCTAAATATATGCGTATATATATATATATATATGCGCACATATATATATTCTAAATCCTAGTAATTGATAGTGAATATCATCTACTCAATCAAAAGTCACATTTTCAATAGAAATTTTAAATGGTAAAAGTATTTAGGAATAAGTTCAAAAATATGAGCAAATCTTTTATGAGGAACTCTTTAAAACACTTTAGAGAGACAGGAAAGTAGAGCTGAATAAACTGTCGGCGTGTGTTGTTTGGTGGGGATAGCTCAGCATTGCCAAGGGCTAACTCTCCTTAAATGAATGTGTGTGTAGTAGCAAAAATACCAAGAAGCTATGTTTTTGTTTTTTACTGTTTTGTTTTTTAGCTAGAACAGTTGACACATAGGAATACCAAGAGATGGGGAAATAGCTTCCCAAAGCAAACCATAAAGCTACTATAATTCATAGTGCTCAGGCACATGAAAAGACATAGAAACTAATGAAACAGATGAGAAAGCACAGAAATAGAAAAGCTACTCATGGAAATTTAGTCTATGAGAAATGCAGAATCATGATTCAATAAACTTTAGTTTTGCTGTTTGCTTGTTGTAATAAATAATATTGGTTAGATTATTTGGTTATTATGAAAAAGATAAAATTAAATCTATTCTTTACAACATACACAAGAATAAAATCTAAAGGATCAAAGACCAAAACATTTTTAAAATAATTTAAGTATTAGAAGGAAATTTTGATGAATGCCTATTTAACCTACATATAGGGAAAGAGTCCTAACTATGATTAAAATGGCAGATATAATAAATGTAAAGAGTGATATTTTGACAAGATTAAGAAAAAAAGAAATGCACAAACATTTCATGGAAAACAAAACAAAACAAATGAATAGACAACAACAAAAGCCCTGCAGGGCGTGGTGGCACACAACTGTAATCCCAGCAATTGGGAGACTGAGACAGGAGGGTCACGGGTTCAAGAATAGCCTCAGCAACTTAGTGAGACCCTCAGCAATTTAGACATTGTTTAAAAAAAAAAAGCTATAACCCAGAGGTAGAATGGCTCTGTGTTCAATCTTTGCTACCAAAAACAAATAAACAAATAAAAACAAAAATAAAAAAATCAAAGGCACAAAATAAAATGGGAGAAAATATTTGCCACATAATGCACAGGTAAGGAGCTAATGCCCTGAATATGCAAACAACTTTTAGCAATTGAGGAAAAAAGTCCAAGAATCCTATAGAAAAAAAAAAAGTAAAATTAATGAAAGACAATACAAAAAAGTTATAAAAACAACTTTAAACATAAAAAGATGTCCAATTTTACTCACAATTAGAGAACTACAAAATAAAAAACATGTAGGATTATAATTTCTCACCTATGCAATGGGCAAAATTTTAAAAGCTTAGCAATATACACTTCAGCAAGAAGGTAGGAAAACAGTCACTTTCACACATATATTGCTAGTGAGACTGCAAAAATGACCCAGTCCCCACGGAGGGGGATTTGGTAATATCTAAGAAAATTGCATATGCATTTACCCTCCAATGCAGCAGTTCCAGTACTAAAAATGCACCCTAAAGATACACTTCCAACATTATTAGAATTGACATGGACAAGATTATTCACTGCAGCATTTTTATAAGTGTAATCTATTGAAAGCTACCTCAATATCCAAGCATAGGGAATTGCTTAATTAAACAATGGTATATATACACAATGGTATATACACAATATATGCTGCTGTTTAAAAAGAAAATGAGGAAAAAGAAAAGGATTGATAATTACTTCATATGAAGCCATTTCTAGGAGATATTATTGTTACATCCAAAACCCCAAGTGCAAAAAAATACATATTTATATACACACACATATATGTAACATAATATGTACATATATAAACACACACATATACATATGCATGTATGTATATATATATAAATATATATATATATATATATGTATGTATGTATATGTATATGTATATCTTTTTATGGTGCTGGGAATTGAACCCAGGGGTGATCTATCTCCAAGCTATACCCGCAGCTCTATTTTATTTTTTATTTTGAAACAGGCTCTTGGGAAGTTCCCGAGGCTGGTCTTGAACCTGCAACCCTCCTGTCTCAGCCTCCCAAAGTACTGGAATTACAGGCACATGCCAACATGCCTGGCTTGCTATAACTTTTATATAAAAAAAGAAGCTGGTTTTGGTGCTGCTTGTCTGTAATTCTAGTACTTGGGAGTCTGAGACAGGAGGATTGCAGGTTCAAGGCCAGCCTTAGCAACTTTGGGAGACACTCAGAAACATAACGAGATCCTGTTTCAAGATTTTACAGAAAAGGGCTTGGGATGAAGCTAGAAAGTAGAATGCTTCTGGGTTCAATTCCCACTACCAATAAAAGAAAAAGAAGAAAATATGCACATATCTGCTTATCTTTTCAAAAAGAGACCAGAAAAATCTATCAGTAAAGAACGAAGTTCATTACTTCAACAGATGAAGAGGGGGTGTTAGGTGAGAGGATACGAGGGGGCGCAACCCTTCCCTAAGTATAACTTTTGTATTGCATTGACTGAAAAACATGTTAATATTGTATGCACATTAAAAATAAAGTTGTAGCCTTTTTAAGAGTTAATTATAGCACCCCATGCCAACACCTTTCCACTACAACCACTGGTTAAGTGGTGACACCTGTCAGGAACAAATTTTATGCTGTGTCCTCCAGACATTTCTTCATCAGTGATGGGCATGTAGTGTTGATTCTTCAATTGCCAATGTCTGGGGATCAAGGGGTGAAGTCTCTTTTTTCACTATTTATCCACTGTTGAAACTTGAGCGTCCCATCTGGTAACTTTGGGTTTTGCTCATATTGAAGTCTTGATAAAAAAACAAAACAAACACTTCCATAGGAAACCCAACAATCATTCCATTAGACTGGAAGTTGAAACTACCATCTGTCCACTTTGGGCTCCTTATATTGGCGAATCAACAGGCAAAGGTGGGGGTTTTTCATTATGTGTAGAGTGGCTGATCCTGGCTATTAAGAGGATATTGGAGGCCGGGCGTGGTGGCGCACGCTTGTAATCCCAGTACTTTGGGAGGCGGAGACTGGAGGATCCGGGTTCGTGGCCAGCCTCAGCTCTCTCTTTCTCTCTCTCTCTCTCCCTGTCTCTCTCTCTCTCTCTCTCTCTCTCTTTCTCTCTCTCTCTCTCTCTCTACTTAGTGAGGCCCTCCGCAACTTCATGAGACCCGGTTTCAAAATAAAGTATAAAAAATAGGGCCGGGGGTGTGGCGCGGAGGTAGAACGCACCTGGGTTCAATCCCCGGTACCGCAAAAAAAAAAAAAAGAGGATATTGGGTTAATCCTACACCATGGGGTTAAACAGTTATGTTTCTGGAATTCAGGAAATCCCTGGAGCAGTCCATAATGTTCCCATCCATTACCAATAGTGCCACCAGTGTCCCATATGTTTTCAGCAATAAAGGTCTGGCTAAGCCACAAGTCAAAAGTCATGACCCACAAAGTGGCTTGTGGAAAGAGAGATTAGGAATGTATTATAGTGATAGACAATTATCAATGCCAACTCTAGCCATGTGACCAGCTTCATATAAGGACTATAACAGTTTTAGGTATTTATTTCATGATTGATATGTTAATATTTGTTCATATACTTTTCTAAAATTTTGCTCTCTCCATTCCCCTACCATATAACACAATACATGTTCATCATATTCACCTTTTATTTTAGTATTAAAGTCCCAAGATGTCAAAGGGGGAACGTGACTCAGCTAGGAAATAAACATTAATCAAAGATGTATGAATCCTTGTGTGTGTGTGTGTGTGTGTGTGTGTGTGTGTGTGATGGAGGATTGAACCCAGGGGGCATTCTACCTCTGAGCTCACACCATTTTTATTTTTATTTTTTATTTTGAAACAGGGTCTCGCTAAGTTACTGAGGCTTTTTTGGAACCTGCCATCCTCCTGTCTCAGCCTCCCAAGTACTGGGATTATAGGTGTGTACCACTACATCCAGCATGAATCCTGTTTTGTGTAGAGGATTTGGATACTTTTGCCATATAAGGGTAGTTGCATTAAGTTACGTAAAAGCATACAATTTTTACTGTACTTTGAAAGTTAAATATGTTTAAAAGCAATACATGTAAATGCAAAGTTATAAAAGTGTGGTAAATTTTATTGTGTCAAGTTTGTTAATCTGGACCTTTATCTCAGAATTCCCTTCCATGGTGTTAGGCAGATTTCTACAAAGTACAGCACATGGAGAGGTCTGAGTTCATTGGACCCCAGAGACTTTTCTCACCCAAAAGAGAATGCATCAGTAAGGAGAGGCTATATTCTTTAATGCTTCAGAGGTCAGCGCTGAGAGCACACATGCCATCACTTCTCTGCTGCTCCTGACTGACAAGGCGACAGTAATGAGGGGACATGCCTCCCATTTCTGAAAATCTTGTGTTTTAGCTTTTCCAGCTCTTGGTCTAGTAGGCTTTTAGCACAACGATGAAGACATTGATTCAGGACACCTCTAGCATGGAAACTAGAAACTTGGAAGCATCGGAGAACCAATGAAAGTTCTATTTTGTCTCTGTGGGTACCACCTCAGCCTCACAGGTTTTGGATTTTCATTGTTTTCCTCACCTTATATCCACCTTATATATTTGGGATTGCAAATTAGTGCAACCACTTTGGAAAACATTGTGGAGGATCCTCAGAAGACTGGGAATGAACCTACCATATGACCCAGGTATACCACTCCTGGATATCTACTCAAAAGAATGGAAACCAAACTACCAGAGTAATGCATGCATATCTATGATTATAGCTGCACAATTCACAATTGCCAAACTATGAAACCAACTGAGACGTCCATCAACAGATGATTGTATTACAAAACTATGGGATATGTACACGATGGAATTTTACTCAGCCATAAAGAAGAACAAAATTATGTCATTTACAGGGAAATGGGTGGCACTGTAGAACATTATTCTAAGTGATATTAGTCCGTCACAAAAAGTGAAAAGTGGGGTGTTCTCTCTAATATGCAGAAGCTAGGGAGAAGATGGGACATAGGAAGGACTCCAGAAAAAGGAGGAGAAAGCTTAGATGTGTGAAGAAGGTGACCTAACTGAGGGAAATGGGAGGGGGGAAGGGAACACCTCAATGGACATGTTGTACATTTTCAAACTTATCAATCTCTGTGCTGAGCATAGGAAGGAGGGGCGGGGGAGGGAATAGGGCAGGAACTGGGGAGGGCTCAATGAGTGCTGTGTGCATGTATGCCTCTATCACCCTGACCTTCATCAAGATATATGATTACCATGAACCAATAAAACAAAAAGAAAAATGGATGCTGAAGTTATTGATTCAGTGCTCAAAATGTCAAGCCAACTGTTGATTCATATTGACTGAAACTGTTTAAGAATAAGGTATTGCTTGTAGCCGGGCGTGGTGGTGCACGCTTGTAATCCCAGTACTTTGGGAGGCAGAGACCGGAGGATCTGGGTTCGCAGCCAGCCTCAGCTCTCTCTCTCTCTCTCTCTCTCTCTCTCTCTCTCTCTACCTAGTGAGGCCCTCCACAACTTTGTGAGACCCGGTTTCAAAATAAAGTATAAAAATAGGGCCGGGGGTGTAGCGCGGAGGTAGAACGCCCCTGGGTTCAATCCCCGGTACCGCAAAAAAAAAATAAAAAGAATAAGGTATTGCTAATGCAAAGCTGCATGGTTGACGACAAAGAGCTCAACTTAAAATTGTTTATATTTCCCTTTACTCAATCAGGAGCTATCTGAATGTGGGTGAAATACATATAATATTCCTGAATGTTCTCAAAGATGACAAAGAATTCTTGCATGTTTTTAGTGAAAGTTAATTTTGAACAAAGTTGCTCCATTTCAGGTAAGCCATGGAATGCATGATCTGAGACCTATGCATATTGCCGTCCCACTCCCACCCGACCTTTGGCTAGGACCAGGGACAACTCTGATAAGAGTCAGGGAACCTTCCCTTTTCCCTCCCTAGTAAATTAGTAACAATGTGGGCACCACAGCAGGGTTACTCTTTGAGCAGGGATATATCCTTTCTCACAATAGAAAAATGGATCTTTCTGAGCCGGGCGTGGTGGCACACGCTTGTAATCCCAGTACTTGGGAGGCTGAGACCGGAGGATCCGGGTTCTCGGCCAGCCTCAGCTACTTAGTGAGGCCCTCCGCAACTTCGTGAGACCCGGTTTCAAAATAAAGTATAAAAAATAGGGCCGGGGGTGTAGCTCGGAGGTAAAACGCCCCTGGGTTCAATCCCCAATCTCCGGTACCACAGAAAAAAAAAAAAGAAAAAAGAAAAATGGATCTTTCTGGATCAACCAGAAGAATAATATTATCTGGATAATATCAGTAGTGAGGGTCTACTAATGTATAAATGATAATATTTTGGAAAATTTGCAAATATCCAGTTTTCATCCACAGCTTGTCATTTTTTCCGCATAATCCCCAAGATTGCTATACATATATAATAAAAAGCAAATCACAACAAAGAAGCTTTCTATTCTGCTTTGACAATAAACTCTGAAGTAAAATTGCAAGAAAGTAAGCTATATCATATGAAATGCTTTTTTGTTTTAAATGTTCAGTATTTTGGTACTATTTTTACAGTCAAAAAAGTAGAGGGCCCCCTCTCTGCAGGCCTCAGAGCCCAAATCTTGGTCTTTGAATTTATCCACTTAATGGGATGAAGGTTTGAGGAACCACAATTCCCAGGATCAGAAAGTGCTCTCTTTGGCCTATACAGACTTGATTATACCATCTATAAAATGTAATCAAAAGACAGGTCTCAACTCTGACCCATCTGAATTAAATTGTTTTTTGTCTTTGAGCATAGAGTAAAATGTGATTTAAGAGGACTTCTTTCTTCTGGCGACCAACTATGCAGGTAGTATAGGCAAAATCTTATTTGCATCTGTGCATGAATTTAGACTTAAGAGATGTCAGACAGGTTCAAATCTGTGTTCTAGTGGCATTATAGTCTATATGGTCTTGGGGCTCTGACAGCTTTGGGGAGAGTCCTAGATTCAAATTTTACCGCCATTATTCGCTGCCAAGTAAATCTCAGCAAGTATTTTGAACTAAATTCTTTTGATGAAAAAATGTGAATTATAATAATATTTGTTTTAAAAGACTTACATGAGGCTGAATTTCTGCATAAAGGCATGTACTACATGCCAGGAATTATTGTGAACACTGTGAATTCAAAGATAAATAAGATGTTACCACTTTCATTGAGACATTTCATGTGTAGTAAGCATTCATGTGAAATGCAGATAACATATAGGTAGCACAATCAATACCATGATACCATTATTCACAGGGCAAGGGGTTCATGGAAAAGAGACACTTAGTTCAGAGGCTCAATAAACACCAAGTAAAGAAGATGGCTTTTCTGAACCTTGACAGGTTTGTACGAATTATCCAGGAGAAGAAAGTGAAATATGTATTCAAGGTGTAAACAAGAATACAACATAATATATTCATAGCACAACTAGAAATTTTATATTACTAGAACAGAAAATGAAGGGTGAAAATTACAAGATAAAACTTTATGGCGTCAGAAAGGGTCAAATCATGATTATGTTGACTTAAGAAGTTTATAGTCAATAGTAGCCTTTCAAAACAGAAAAAAAAGCCGATGTGGTGGCACACGCTTATAATCCCAGTACTTTGGGAGGCGGAGACCGGAGGATCCGGGTTCGCGGCCAGCCTCAGCTCTCTCTCTCTCTCTCTCTCTCTCTCTCTCTCTTTACCTAGTGAGGTCCTCTGCAACTTCGTGAGACCCAGTTTAAAAATAAAATATAAAAAAAAATAGGGCCGGGGGTGTAGCGCGGAGGTAGAAAGCCCCTGGGTTCAATCCCCGGTACCGCAAAAAAAAAAAAACAGAAAAAAATGAAAAGAAAAAATACAAGTCAAATTTAAAAAAAACGAAATGTTTGAAAACCTAAAACCACTTTATTATTTCAATGCTTGCCTATTCCAGAAAGTGTATTCGAGAGATCAAACAAAATGTAATTTCTGTCATTTGGAAGCAGTGTGGTTCAGGGTTGACTTGGCCTTGATCGACAACTGGAATTATTATTTTGTGCATCAGCCCAGCCTCACCTCTGCTCTTTTTGGGCATTTTTTTGGAGCTGCAGGTTTGGTGGCCAACTACTGATTTCTACTGGATTCTAAATTGTATCGAGGAAACAAGAGAGGTTGAGAGAAGCAGAATATTCCCAACCCGATACATAAGACAATTACAAATAACCGTGCAGTTTCTGACCTCCGGGATTCTTTGTTTTTATTCTAAGAGATGGTGCCAAGTTTTTTGTGTTGTTAAAATATTACAGAAACTTTCTCAGGTGTCAGCTGAAGTGAGACTGGTTTTCTGGGCAGGTCGACCTGGAGAAGCTACATGCTAAGCTATAGCCGCCATAGTATTTCAGGAACATTGTCACCAAGAGCTGAATTATGTTGAAAAAGGTAGAGCTAAGTAAGGTGAGATACTCAATTCACACATAGTTTTATGAGAGGGAGAATATATTTGCAAGGGGAAAGTCTGATGGTAAAAAAAAATAAATGGCTGGAAATGAATCAGTCCTAGACAGAATTAATGTAGACACAGATATATATATATATATATATATATATATATATATATGTATATGTGTTTTTTAACTCAGAAAATGAAGTATAGAAGGCAAATCATGGCTTAGAGCTAGAGTGCAGATAAAGGAAGGAGGAGGAGTGGTTATAACACTGACCTAGGAGAGGTTTGTTAGGTTCAAGTCAGACCATGATCAGGATTAGATCGATGGAGGTGCAGTCTTCCAGAAAGCAAACAGGACAACATGAGTCAGCATGGTCCCCTGTGTATGCCCGTGAGCACATTTGCTCCCCATGCTGCCTGTTCTACTTTATTTCCAAGGACAATACAAAAGAGCATGCCTGCAGAATAGCCCTGTGTTCTCATGTCCCACCCCAGGTGAAGAATTGTGTTCAACATACAGAGATTATATTCATCCCTTCACTAACTCAGCCAGCAAATGTGTGTTGAGGATTCTGAGACACACACTACCCAATACAATAGAAGCTAAAGGAGTTAATAGAGGCTGATATCAATGCTCTGAAATTTCTGTGCAGAAGCAACTTAGAAACACATTCAGGTTAAATAGCAAAAGGAAAAATATACCACAATGCAACATTTCAAGAATTGCCACAAAGAAAGGCATAGGCAATAGTCTACTTGGAACTCATTTTCACATATAATAATGGGCTACAATGTAAAATCTACAGCACTATATAATATACAAGTGATGTTTAGTAACCTTATGTAACTTGCGTATCACTTTTATATTAGCAGTTTTTATCTGGCTCTGTCACTTTGGAAATCACTTCAGTGTGTGATTATCTGCCTAACAAAATTCAAAGACATAGCACTTCTGGCTAGATAAACTGATTATGTAATGTAAAGAAAGAGGGATTTTATAAATAAAACACACCTTGTAGAAATGTGCATGATTAATAAATAATATACTCAATAATACAAATTAAAACAAGAAAAATGCAATTTTCCACCGATCAATTTGCCAAAGATTTTTAATATTCAAATTTGTCAAGGATATTATGACCTAGTTCACATATTATTAGTGGGAATATAAAATTAATACAACTTTGTGAAAAGCAGGTAGGTAATGCATTTTAAGAACTCTAAACACTTTTCTACCTTCAACCCAGTAATTAAGCATCTTGGAATTTAATGAAATAGTCATATTTATACAAAGATATATATATTCAGATTGTAGTTTGGTCATTATGTATAAGAAACAAGCTAAAATCATTTAAACTGACCTACATTTTCAGTGGAAAGGATCATTAATAGCATATTCAAATGATGGGCTATTGCCACTATTACAAAAGATATTTTAAGACATAGTTCATGACATGCCCAAAATAAAACCTGCTCTGGCATGCTTGCTGCCTGTCGACTTGTTCTGGTCTGTAAGTGATGAGTGTAGCAGAGAAATCACAACCCATTCAGTACCCAGCCTCTATTCCCAGACTCTGCATCCCACTAAATAGAACTTGACAGAAATAAGGTCCAGGGCTACAGCTAGACTCAGAAGCAATCATTCAAGCAAATCACATACAGAAGGAGGAAGAGACTTGAGTCAATCCAGTATGGAGCGAGGAAATCCCAATCACTTTTCCTGAAGAAATCGATTGGAGTCAGAAGTAAATAATCTAGGACTGATTCCAAGTTGAGTGAGATGTTATAGTAGGAACATGGAAAAGTGTATAGGGGCCTCAGCTCAGAGCCCCTGTCTCTGAGACTTGGTTCTTGTATTCATTCATCTGGCTAAAGGAGAGTCCTACAATGTTAGAACTCTCCATGATCCACATCTTCTTCTATTTAAAATACAAATAATAGTTATTTCCCTGCCAGTTCTAAATTTCTATTGTTCTACAATTCTGATAAGTTATACATTTTTAGAAATTGATAAAGAATTGTTAAGATAAAAATGGGAGACATGATACAAAATGGCTTTGAAAACTACTAATTGACTTACAGCAGAATAGTATCCTTTGTTGAAGGAATAGCGTTAAACCATCTTCATTTTCTGACAATCAAATCAGATTAGTTTTCTTATGTTTTATGAATTTCAGTATGAATGTACAGATAAGTTAAATATCAATGTCTTTATGGTTGGTTTAATTGTAAAGGGTAAGTTAAAATTTCACAGTGGACTCCAATATTTAATATGGATAATGAATTCAGGGAAACAATATTTATAGTTGTAAAGAACCAACATAATTAGGTGTTAAAAATACTTGTTTTTCAAAGGGCTATGGATATAGCTCAGTCTATACTTGTCTAGCACATGTGAGGCTCTTGGTTTAATGTCCAATACACACACACACACACACACACACACACACACACAGAAGCTTTTTCAGAAGTTCAGATTTTGATTGCATAGAAGTTTTTTACTTTCACAGTAGCCAAACAAATAAATAAACACAAAGTGCTTTTATAACCTGAAGGCAAAGTCTTTCCAGCTAGTATGTAGGTCATCTGTTGTTTTCTGGTTCTGTTTTTTTTTTCGAACAAATACTTCTTTTCACTCATCATTGACCATTAACGCCCACTACCATTCTTCAAATGCTATTTCTTTAATAGTTTTCCATCAGTGAGATCTTGAAATTGTACAATACAGAGTTCAGAGAAAGCTTCAGTTGAATAGACAACTCTAATGGTGAGTGTGAGGGTCCAGCAGAGGGGAGGCGCTGTAGCCGTGATGTAGTGTTGCACTATTCTCAACCACTGATGGTTGAGGGTCTCACTGAAAGTCCTGCTCCGTGTGACTGGAGAGGCTCCAACATGTTTCTGTCATTAACATTTTCCTCATTAATGTGTTTTGATTCCTTTTTCCTTCCTTACTTGGCCTGGATTTTCTCTTTTTATTTTTTGGGGGTCTTAGTGACTAAATAAAGGCAGAATAACCTCTTTATGTGACACCTTGGAATAGCAGTAAAAATATAAACAATTTCTGTGATCAAATGCCTCTTTGAATCTTGGCTCAAGTACTAAAACTTAAACTATGTGGACCTCATTTTTCCAAAATGTGGAAGAGGGAAAAATTGGAGAGGAGAAATAAATATTAAAATAATTGTACTCATAGCTTACATTGCTCTCTTGAGAATCAGATAATATCAATAATACACATGATAATGCTTTAAAAACCTGATGACAGTGTACAAAAATTTGGTCACTTTTTATGTTTTCTTTAATAGTAAATTAAAGAACTTCCCATCATTATTTCTCTATACAACTAATGGATCAATTTAGCTCATTGTCACCATCTAAGAGGGAGGTGATTTAAGAGAGGCAAGTAGGATATATGACAACAAAAAACTAGGAGGGATCAGGGCTCAGTGATACACACCTGTAATCACAGTACTTGGGAGGCTGAGGCTGGAGTATCACAGGTTCAAGGCCAGCCTCAGCAACTTAGTGAGACCCTCAGCAACTCAGGGTGATCTTGTTTCAAAAGTAAAATGAACAAACAAATAAACAAAAAATCTAGGAGGGGCAGTTTATGACTTCACCCATGGAGCTATGAGTCAACAGTGAACTTACTGGCTGGAAGTTTGAAAACCTAGCTCCTTTGCTTCCAGGTGTAGAAGCTTGTAGTTGGAATGCACATTGTAAGCTCCACTTGGGAACCACCTGCACTGGGACGTCACCTGAATCACACTCTTCTTTGCCTCCTTCTCCTTTCCTGCCCTGTGTCATATCCTCTTCTCCCTCACTGATTTCTCTTGGGAGCGTGTCCTGAATAAATCACTTGTCACTCACTAAATCCTTGGCTTTAGATCTGCTTTATGAACCTGATGACAGTGCACAAAAATTTGGTCACTGTTAAAGTTAACCTTGACGTGCCAGTCTAATAAACACAGAAAATTAATGTTTATTAACTCCACAAATGGTTATGGAGTATCTCCTATGCCCATTCTTTTCTAAAAGGTAATATAACAAATATTCTCTACGCAACTGCTTTTATTGGAAAGTGAGAAAATAAATAAACTATAGGTCTATTATGAATTTTTCAGCCAGGTATGGTGGTGCATGCCTGTAATCCCAGTACTTGGGAGGCTGAGACAGGAGGATCACAGGTTCGAGGCCAGCCTCAGCAACTTAGTGAGATCCTGTTTCAAAATAAAACATAAAATAGGACTGGGGGTATAGCTCTGAGGTAGAACACTCCTGGATTCAATCCCCAGTACCACAAAAATAATAATAATAATAAATTTTTCAACAAATGATAAGAATACTGTGATAAAAATGAACCAAATTAATTTAGGGAAAGAATAAAAGAGGATTAGAAAGTGCTGTGTTAAATAGAAATGTCTGAAAAGGTTCTCCGAGAAGCCACTGTTGAATGTGAACAAAATCCATCTTTCTTCCAAATATTATTTCTTTGCTGTTTTGTTTCAAAATTTAAATTCACATTGGCTCAAGCTCGTGTAAGAACTTAGCCGGTGCTGAGTACCCTGGGAAGCCTGGGGAAAACACTTCTCCACAGAAGGACAAGACGAGTAGAAGAGGCCACGGTGGTGAGATCACACTGAGGTCACCTGGAGGTCGAGCAGGAGGAGATGCATTCCCTCGGACCTCAGAACTCTGGCGACACAAGCAGAGGTAGGAGGAGGAGATGTAAAAATGCTGAGATGTGTTTCTGAATATTATACTGAGGCCTTTCAGACCAAGTGTAGAACCTAGGTAAGAAGTTGAGGCCGGGCGTGGTGGTGTACGCTTGTAATACCAGTACTTTGGGAGGCGGAGACCAGAGGATCCTGGTTCGCAGCCAGCCTCAGCTCTCTCTCTCTCTCTCTCTCTCTCTCTCCCTCTTTCTCTCTCTACTTAGAGAGGCCCTCCGCAACTTCGTGAGACCCAGTTTCAAAATAAAGTATAAAAGATAGGGCCGGGGGTGTAGCGCGGAGGTAGAATGCCCCTGGGTTCAATCCCCGGTACAGCAAAAAAAATAAAAGAAGTTGATTCCATGGTTTTCCTGCTCGTCTTTTTAAAAATGTTTTTATACTTTTATTGGTGCATTGTAATTATATGTCACAGTAAGTTTCAAAGTGATACAAACATACATGCACACAACACTTGGTGTATTTCCTTGTGCATCCCACCCCGCCCTTCCCTCAAGGTCCATATGAGTGAAATTGGTAAATGATACCTTCATATATTGACACAGAATTATTTTAACTGTTTCTTTCCACAGTCCTCCATTTTCTCCTCCACAACTCCTTCCCCTAACCCTCTTCCAATATTCTACTGGTTGTTTCTTTTAGGGGTCCGAAATGTATTTTCATTTCTTTGTAAGGCCCATACTTATGTGAATGCTTTTCTATACACATTAGTTATTCCTTAAATGTCAGCTGATTAGAGGAGCTGTGTCTGTGTGTCTACACATGCTCCAAATTTTGTTTTACATATAGTGGCATCATCTAGAATCCTTCTCCTAAAAGTTATTATTAGATCACTCCCTCAATTCATTATTTAAATTGATTATTATGACTGGAATCATAGAACTATAAAATTAGCATATATATTATACATACATAGAAGGTACCGCATGTGATAGCATGCATATGTCCACTTTTGCATATATGAATTGGTTCTTTTTTACAATTCTTACTCTAACACTGTGATCATTTGCTCTCCAAGGCATGGCAATAGGACGTGCTTCAAAAGAACTAATATATAATGTATCCTAGTCTCCTATGTATTTCAAACCTTGGAGAAAAACCAAAACTGAAATATAACCCATGATTCATTCTATAAAATTTAAGTTTTCCATAATCTTAATAAAGTATCCTCAAACGAAGCATAAAATATAGCTATTCAATAATCAAGTGTCGCTGGCTTTGTTTCCTGGGAAGAAAGACTAAATGGAATATTTTAAGCAAATAACAGATGCAAATGTGATGCATTGCCTCAGAGTCTCTGTGCCTGACTTCCAGAACGACAATCCATGGGCTGCACCAGAACCTAATCTAAGATGAATAAACCATTCAGACTTAAAGTTGATCCGGACGGCAGCAATTCAGTACAGGTTATTTCTGTCTTGTGAGATTTCAATCCTCTTTTTCTGTTTCTGTGAAGAAAGAAAAATAAATAAGCCTAGCAATGCAATTCCTTGTTGTATTGATCAGACATTTGGCATTAAAAAAGTGTCTGCCCTTTAACCTTTTCCTTTTCAGAAATCTTTCAATGACTCAGATGTGCATGACATGAATATGTTACCCAGAAGACGCTATAACCAATACTTTTTTTTATTACTGACAATGTAAAAATGGGCATCTTTTAAGTTTTCTACAAATTACTATTTAAAAACATAAGGCATGATTGATCACCAGATGGAGCAATAAAATGAAAACTGGGAGATAAAGATGGAATACAAATATTTAACCATAAATAGGAAAACAATGAAAATCTGAGATAGCTATATTCTACTTGCAAATAATAACCTTTCCTATGAGACTGAGTCACTTATGGAGTCTAGCTTAGGAACATAAATCCAGTTGCATTTTAGATACAAATTTTAGTTCATCATGATGTATGATTATAATGCATCAATAAAAAATTTGCAATGTATTTTAAATAAGACTTAGAGAAAAAATAAATACAATTTTTTCCTGTGACTCACTCACTATTACTGAAAACATTTTGTTTAGCTATTTTAATCTGAAAATGTCTGATAAATTAGGACTTTTATATCAAACTAATCAAGTAACATCATTTCTCTTACCAAGGGAAAAAAAGTCATTTTCTTCTGTAACTTGAAATATGACAGTATAGTAAAGTATATTGAAAGCTTTCTGACAAATGGTCTGGTTCTATAATAGCAGAGGCTATATGTAATGCTTTCTTTATGATAAAGAGTGGAGCTCTGATATGCCTCAAAACATTGGTGAAATTTTAAAATATTTAGCAAATGATATTGTATTATTTCCTCATGCAAGTAAATTACTTTAAATCACATTCCCATGTGTATAATATGTTAGACTAAAATGTTTTATTAAGATTTATTGTGTTTTTTTGTTTCTTTTTTATGGCAGTACCAGGGATTGAACCCAGGGGCATTCTACCTCCAAGCTACACCCCCAGCCCTATTTTTTATTTTTTATTTTGAAACAGGGTCTCGCTAAATTGCGGAGGGCCTCACTAAGTAGCTGAGGCTGGCCACGAAACCAGATCCTCCGGTCTCAGCCTCCTAAGTACTGGGATTACAAGAGTGTGCCACCATGCCTGGCCTTAAGACTTTATAGTTTCAAATATAACAGCAAGATACCTATATTGAAGTTCATTATGCAGTTATAAATGGGCAAGTATAGAAATTGAATTTTCTGTCGCTACGTACATTATAACCAAAATTTTACTAAACTAGAAGTGTTGGGCCCTCCACCCAGTGCCATGAAAGGGCCTGGTGGACTAACAGAAGCCTGCTCTAGAGTACCGGACCTCTTCCATGTGGCAGTGTCTCAGCATAACAGTGGCAAAATGGCGCTGGCAGCTGTTGCAGAGGGAGGGTCTGCAGATAACTCCCCCCTGACCACAGGAAGGCCGTTACAGGCAGTTACCTCCTTACAACGGGTGCCTTCGCCTATGATAGGTCACAAGGGGGGCGGAAACTGTTTTATCTCTTGTCCCATTGGGCCCCAGCTTATCTCTCTGGAATTTTTTTTATGGCCTTTATTTTAAAAGTGTGAGTGTTTTCCTAAATAAACAAGATCTTGCTTGACTTGTCTCCCGGCTCTGTGGTCTTTGGTTGAGCCGCAACACTCGCCACCCTGCTCAGCCCCGCCGCTGCTCGGGCCGGATCCCGACATAGAAGAAATTGCATTATAACCTTTTCCAGCATCTAGCACAGGCACTGAAATGTAGTACTCAGTTAAAGCAGGCATGTTAAGTTTATGAAATCAAAGCATCTGAGTCAACTATTTGTTCACACTAACACCCTTCCCCACTCTGTGGGACCCAGCAGAGAGCCCTTGTCTGCTGTCACATCTATTCACCATCCCATCCTGACATTCTGAAAACCCTAGCCTTTCAAAGTTTATGGTTTGGCATCTGTCTGAATACACAGTAATAAATCAAACTGTCCACTGTGAGATATGATAACCAATGAATATGTTATAACATCACACTGCATATGACTTTTGTAGTTGTTTGTATAATGCCTGACATCAGGCTTACTCTACAATTTTACCTCATTCTCCAAGTCTACAATGTTATTTACTTAGTCTACACTTCCTAGTTAGTTTCAGGCAGGGAGGATGTGGTAATGACGGCTACTAAGGCACCTAATGTGAATCTCACATTTTCTTTCATAAAGATTCATATTTAAGAGGCATGAATGTTCAGATTTCAAGGGTAAAGGAAGCTAACACTGGTCTTATTTCCTTACCTTCCGAGGGCCTGTCAGAGTGTGGATTAGCTGATATGTTAATGAGAGTTCAACAGGCAGAAAAGAAACAGGTAAGTTTTCCCATATTCACCATCTGAAGGAGCTTAACTAAGCCAAGAAAAACAATTCTGTCTCAGTCAGTCCGTATTCTTCCTGTAAAAAGATCTTCCAGGTCAGTGTAAATATCTTCCCAAACATCATCTGGTTGTGAACAAGCCTGGTACATCTTTCTTAGTTTCAAATTGTCTCCTTGTTCAGTTTTGGCCAAATTATCCACCTGTTCATGAAGTTGACCCGATTAGGTCGAGTTAATAAATAACTTGAAAGCTCTGTAGGAATTCCACCTATTGTGGGTGTGTTTTCTTGTCAAAAGTAAATATAGGTCAACACAGCAATATTGGGCTCTTAATACAAAATTAGCAGATCTTTCTTTTTGGTCATTTTAGTTTCTCATACTCTAATGAATGACTTCATATTGGTCTGCCAGATAGCACTGTTTCTGGAACATACAAATTATAGCTCAGCGCTGTGGAATTCAGACTATCAATAGGCCCATGGTGATTCACTCCGAATGCAATTCATTCGTAGAGAATGCTTAGCAGATTATATAGTAATCCATAGCAATCTCCCCTTAGGGTTCTTGTCTGCCACTTCAGGGTAATACCAATGTGAGTAAGTAATACTTTCCTAGGGGAGATCATTTGCTCTATTAAAGTTCAAATTCTTAGATTCCTAATACTCCATCATTTCTTGCTAGGCCTATTAGCTCTCTGAGAATAAAATGGGAAAAAAAAATAAGCTGTGTCAAATCAACCAATTGCTACCTAGAGGATGGCTTAACAGAAGCACGGATTCTGACCCATTCTTTGCTATTCTCCCGATATTACTATCAAACATTGCATATCTGAGTGGTACCTGAATTAATAAAATTATCCCACTTGATTGGGGGAAGAAAGCATTGGATGAATTAAATATTCAACAGTAACAAGCATTGAATAGATTTACTACCTGGTTTCCTGGGTGGTTTTTTAGCTGTTTAAAGGATTGTACCCGAGAAAAAGAGCTTTGCTCTCAGATAGGAACAGAGTCTAATTATCAAATGGTTTAATAATATATCATAGAGTTATGAATATTAAATGGAGTAGCACATGCTGAATGATTAAGGCATAAGGTTTAGATTAGAACAAGTACAACTATTCATCAAACTGGGCGTAGTGGCTCACGCCTGCCATCCCACTACTTGGAAAGCTGAGACAAATTTGAGGCCAGCACATAGTCGCAAATAGTGCAGCACAATTCACAACAGTCAAGTCATGGAACCAACCTAGGTGTCCATCAACAGATGAATGGATTATTACAAAATTTTGGGATATAAACATAATGGAAATCTGCTCAGCAATAAAGAACAAAATTCTGAAGAACAAAACTTGCAGGAAAATGGATGGACCTAGAAAACTTATGTTAAGTGAGGTTAGCCGGTCACAGAAATTGAAGTCATATGTTTTCTCTCATATGCAGAAGCTAAGGAGTAATCGGGATACAAGAGGGACTTGAGATAATGGAGGAGAAACCCCAGTGGAGAGAGGGAGGGAGTCTAGGAGAGGGCGTGGGAGAGGGAGAATCAATGAAGGAAAAAGTTCCATTGATACCAATGCCAATCTCAGTATCATATACAGGAAAGGGGAGGGAGTGGGGCGGGAGCCGGGGGAGCTCACCAAGTGCTGTGTGCATGTATCTCCCTATCACTCTGAACTACATTATGATGTGAGACTATAATGCACCAATAAAAGTATATTAAAATAAATGCATATTTAAAAAAGAAAAATTAAAAAACTGAAAACAAAACAAAATAAAAAAGGACTGGGGATTAACTAGTGGTAGAATGCCCCTGGGTTCAATCCCTAGTACCACAAAAAAAGTATTCATTAAATATTCATTTTCATTATTGCTAATATCTAGTGTAGGTGAGGTTGTCCATAATGCCACTAAGGATGAAAGTCAATATATCCTAACTACCTTTATCTTACAAAATTAGCCAGTGAAAAGAGAAATTGTATCTGAAGTTCATGCCAATTCCAGAATCTTCCTTCAGCCACCTGGAAGCAGGATCCCTGAACACTGATCTGCTTCTCCTGTATCTTACCCTGCCCTGTGCATTTCAGTTCCTGCGTCTAACGTTTTTGTTTGTTTTGGCTTTGGAGTTTTATTTCTTTGTTTGGGTTTTTGTTTTGTTTAATGGTACTGGTGATTGAACCCAAAAGCATTCTACCAGACCTTTTTTTTTTGGTTTGAAATAATCTCCATAGGTTTCTGAGGCTGTCATTGAACCTGTGTTCCTCTTTTTCCGCCTCCCATGTATTGGGACCATGCCCAGCCTAAAGTTTTAAATTCTGCATTATTATAGTTCTGACAGTAGTTACTTGTATCAGCTAGATTATTTGATACTGCTATCTTAGAGAGTGGCTGCCATCTTTCTCTTAAGAGAAAGCATATTTAATAGTGTTCAATGTTGGCCTGAGTCACTCCAGAGAGTGACTCGGGACCCAGGATCCTTCATTCCACTCAGCTTTTGAGTCATTCTTTCCCAAGGGAGACTCACTTAGCTGGTGAGTAAAACTGTGTCCCCAGGTGACTCTTCTCTTTGTGAGATCCTTAATAAAACATTTACCCCTGCAGTAGAAGGCCACCTAGAGTGTGCTCTCACTGCCCCAGTCACTTCTGCAGGTCTGGATGCACAGGGATCACGGGGATGGGGGATCAGGGGGTCAAAGCAATATTCCAGTCTCTGGCTGAGCTGCATTTTCTAATCCAGGTTTTATTGCTTTCTTTTTTTTTTTTTTTTTTTGCGGTACCAAGGATTGAACCCAGGGGCGTTCTACCTCTGCGCTACACCCCCGGCCCTATTTTTTTATACTTTATTTTGAAACCGGGTCTCACGAAGGTGCGGAGGGCCTCACTAGAGAGAGAGAGAGAGAGAGAGAGAGAGAGAGAGAGAGAGCTGAGGCTGGCCGTGAACCTGGATCCTCTAGTCTCCGCCTCCCAAAGTACTGGGATTACAAGCGTGCGCCACCACGCCTGGCTGTTTTATTGCTTTTTAAAAACTGATATTTATGATCCTCATCCAACTCCTATGCTTATGTCTCAATTACTTCTGGGCATGGAGAATAAAAGGGTAAGATGATCACCCGTGTGATTAACATGAATTTCTTAAATCCCACAGTAAACCATTCCTTTGAGTATATGAGATATCACTCTAGGGTTCTCCAGGCAAATAATCGTCTAGAAACGGAAAAGTCAGTGAACTTGGATGCAGAAAGATACCGCCTGACAGGAGACTTGATGACTCAGACACGGTCATCAGCATCTTTTACTAGGAAAGGTTCACAGGAACTTGAGCATCCACTGTCTTTGCACTAATGCCTGTTGAGCTTCCAGCTCCCAAAGTGGAAAGCAGACATAGCTGGTAGAGACTTTCCTATCACCAGTGAGTCCTGATTTGAAAACAAGGCCGATGCTGGTCACTCGTTCTCCTCCTTCTCATTTATTATTAATTAATTAATTAATTTATTTATTTATTGGTACTGGGGATTGAACCCAGGGACATTCTACCTCTGAGGTACACTCCCAGCCCTATTTTTTTTAAACAGGGTCTCAGTAAGTGGGAGAGGGCCTCACTAAATTGCTGAGGTTGTCCACAAATCTGCGCTCCTCCTGTCTCAGCCTCCCAAGTAGCAGGATGACAAGTGTGCGCCACCAGGCCCGGCTCTTTCTTCTTCTGCCTTTACTTACACTGTTCTGCAACGAGGCTGAGCAGAAGCTGTCGATGTAAGTTTTTAACATTGAGGTTTCTCATCCTTATTCTCTAATTTTTACATACATTTTATTTTTCAAATGCTGCTGCTTCTTCATAAAACCATTGATAAAAATAATTGCTTCATTATTATCTTATCAATTCATTGGAATAGAGTCAAATTCTATTTTTTTAAAAAAATCTCATGCACAATAGTGGGGAAACCATTTTCTTTTTGTAGGATGATATATTTTACTTCACTTACAATTCATAGCATGTTTTCTGCCTGACCTACACATGCTGGGCCTAAAACTGTATACAGATGTGCCTGGAAGGAAAGAAAATATATTTTGTAATACTAGGGATATTAACCCTTATGATTATAACTTTACCCAACCTGCCTCTCCTTCCTTCCTTCCTTCCTTCCTTCCTTCCTTCCTTCCTTCCTTCCTTCCTCCCTCCTTCCCTCCCTCCCTTCCTTCCTTCCTTCCTTCCTTCCTTCCTTCCTTCCTTCCTTGGAATTGAATGCAGGGATATTCTACCTCTGAGCTATACCCCAGTACTATTTTATTTTTTATTTTCAAATAGGGTCTCGCTAAGTTGCTGAGGGCCTGACGAAGTTGCTGAGGCTGGCTGTGAACCTGTGATCCTCCTGTTTCAGCCTCCCAAGTTCTGGGATTTTGTTTGTTTTGAGATGAGGTCTCTCTGTTTCCCAGGCTGGCCCCAAACTGCTAAGCTCAAATGATCTTCCTGTAACAGCCTTCAAAGTATCTGGGGCTAGTGGTGTTTTATTATTTCTTAAAGTTACAATCCTTACAGGTTGATTTATGTTGTGGAAAACTATATGCATTTATAACTTTTAATATATGACTAAATACTATATCCATAAAGATAGGATCTCTTATACACACATACACACACACACAAGAGTGACTCACAGCACATCACAAACTGGGATCTATTGCAAGTAGCCACAACATTCAAATATATAAAATAATAATATAAGCTATACATATTTTTCTAGATTATCATTTTTACTTAGCTTATGATGATTTTTTGCTATATAGAAATTGTTATCTTTATGAACCCAGGGCATTCTACCTCTTAACTACACCCCCAGGTTTTTTCATTTTTTATTTTTAAACAGGGTTTCATTAAGTTGCTGAGGGCCTCACTAATTTGCTGAGACTGGCCTCAAACCTGAGATTCTCCTGTCTCAGCCTCCCAAATACTGGAATAACAGGCATGTGCCACCATGGCCAGCTGAATTTAACAATTATGTGTATATAATCTATATAACAATTATATATATAGATATATTAGTTATATTCTAATATATATTAGAATTTGAAATAGTGTAAGAAAAATCTCTAACAGAATAAAATATTTATGTTTTCTTCATATACTTTGATACATTTATTTTATATTTGCGAATGTTGCAGCTAGTTGGAATAGATCTCAGTTTGTGATGTGATGTATACATTGTACTTCATATTCTTCTCCGGTCATGATTTACTTATCCAGGCGCCATTTACTACTTAATTACTTATAAAATGGGTCTGTTCCTGAGTCCTCTTTTCCTTCCCATTGGATTGCCATTTTCCTCATGTGTCAGTAGCAATCTGTTTTAACTATTAACAGATTTTAAAATCTTAAAGAGCTAGTTTTTCTTCTGTGCTTTTCTGTTATTTTGCTGTTCCTTTTTATTTATTCTTCCTCGGGAATTTAGGCTGATGCACTTTGTCTAGACCCTCCTCTTTCTTGAAAAGGCTTATTTGTATTCGATTCATTTTTACTATACTTATATATGACTATCTCAATCTTTCCTTTGAAATCTGCCTACATTTTCTCTCTGTGTCAATCACTACTAGTATCCCACCTTTAGATTTATGGCTAACTACCATTTTTTGTATGGCATCTATTTAATCAGACCATAACCTGGCTAAAAAAAGTGATTCTCAAATGTTCTTTATGCTTCTTATATACAAGAATGTGTGTGTGTGTGTGTGTGTGTGTGTGTGTATGTATCATGCTTATAGCCTTTTCATTAATTTCTGAGGATTCTTCATCTCCTCCATGGTCCTCAGCAATTCAACAGAATTAGCCTAACACCTCCTCTTCCAATTAACAAATTAAATATATGACCCTGTTCTAATAAACAGAGAGCTCATTCCTTATATCAGCAAGACAATATCCACAATACTGCTTTTTTGTCATCTATCCAGTTTGTAATTACCGAAAGGTTTCCCTCTCCTTCTTCTGTTGCCAAGAATGTATAGCTTCCCAGGAATCGACCTGCAACAAAAAATGGATTTGTCCAGAGGCGGCAGCTAACTCTGTGGTCTCTGGTAAAGCCGGACTGTAGATAGACCAGATGGCAAAAAGCTTCTTGTGTGTTCTCTAAATGCAGGCACAGATCTCCACTGTCAGATGATCCTCGGGATAAAAATATCTCCTTTAAGGTGCATTGAAAATCTAAATTGAGTACATCTGGCAACCTTCCTTTATTTACTCTTTGTTAAGCATCATAAAGTACCCTTTCAAGGCAGAAAGGGAATGATTTACATTTGCAAAACCCAGGCTGATTTATTCCTAACAAGTTTTGCTCACCCAGATGATTTGTGTCCCACCTTCCAACATCTTTTAAACTAGTTTTCCAGGTGCAGAGGTGAGAGTTGCCAATGTGTAATTTTTGGATTACTCTTAAGTTCCTTTTGCAAGATGTTCAACACTTTGGCTACGCTCCAATCTCCAGCTATAGTCTCTGCTTGAAAGGATAAATTACATATTTTTGTAATTATATGGAAATAAAAACACATTTTACCAGTGAAGGAGCCAAATCTGCCAACTATCTTAAAACATCTTTATTCTCATGCAATCGAACCTAAAAATAAGCTCTAGTTCAAATAAGATCCTTTTTGCTGGGTCGGACCAGCTTATAATGAATCTTAAAACCAAGTGCCCTAAGTTTAAAATACATAGAATTAAATAGTATAATTATTGACTGTTTAATGAAAGACATAGCAAATTATTGTGTTAGATGAGAGACCAGATCATTCCCTAGAGGAAGCCATTTATTCTATAGGTACCTCTCCTTCGTCTTTACTCTTTAGCCTACCCAGACTCTTAAATAAGACTCACATTTATTATTCTATATTTCCTCAATTATAAAATAAAGATTTCCTATGAGTATTTATTAGTGCTTATGGTACCAATAGAAAGTAGACATTACATATGTAGACAAAGTCTTTAAAAGAGTTGTGACCTAATTATTGCTTCACTGGATAGAGAGAGAAATAGAGATATTTGGAGACTTTGTCCACAAACTCCACATGTGTGGTTTCTCTCTGTAGAGCTCTCTTGCAGTAGCTCTTCACTGAATATCAATGCATTCATACACTTGATCAATAAAATAATAAAATGTTATCTCAGAAGTATCTGTGCAAAGTATGGACCAACCTGTTTGAAACAGCAGGCAGGATGACAATTCTGCATTAAAATTTAAATCTTTCCTTAACTTTATCCAGGAAAAAAGTATCTTATCCTTTCTTTCTGTGCAAAGCAGAAAAATAAATTACTGAAGGAAAAAATAAAGCCAGCAATAAATTAAAATCACCTAAGAATTAATAAGTGATAAATAATCAATAATAGTTAATAGTAGAATAAACAGATGTTTTCATAGGAGAGGTAAATTAACATTAAGCCTTATTAACTTTCATTGATCAATGTGTAAATATATACCTAGAACTAATGCGTGTGAGCAAGTGCATTAGCCCCTCTCAGGCTAAAAACCCAATCCATGACCTTGCATTTTAAATGGTTTATTAAAATGGATAAGGAAGGAGAACAATTAGAATTGACTATCACTCTCTGAATGCATTAACATATACCCAAACATAGCTATCAATATCCTTGCATTTTGCATATTGCAATTACTTCTTTAATTTTTGTATAAAAGTAACTTAACAAAGTTTTAAAAATCAAATACTGCAAAATATGAAAAAATATTAACACTAATACTGCCTCAATATTCCTCCTGCCTAGTTTTCCTATACAGAAATAACCATTTAAAATATTTCTGTATTTAATTCATCTGATGAATGCTCACAGTAAAAAAGTTAAAATTTCTGATTTATCAAATGCATACATTATCTGTTGATATCTTATTCTGTAAGATAAGGCTTATAATTCATTGTACGTATACCCAAAACCCCTCTTCCAAATAATTATCCCATACTTCTGTTTCTCTCTGCACTGTTCTCATCTGCAAATTCAAGTGACTTTATTCCTTGTCAAGCTTAACCATTATGTCTTTTTTTTTTTTTTTTTTTTTTTTTGCGGTACCGGGGATTGAACGCAGGGGCATTCTACCTGCGTGCTACGCCCCCGGCCCTATTTTTTATACTTTATTTTGAAACCGGGTCTCATGAAGTTGCAGAGGGCCTCACTAAGGAGAGAGTGAGTGAGAGAGAGAGAGAGAAAGAGAGAGAGAGAGAGAGAGAGCTGAGGCTGGCCGCGAACCCGGATCCTCAGGTCTCCACCTCCCAAAGTACTGGGATTACAAGCGTGCGCCACCACACCCGGCTACCATTATGTCTTGACACACAATTTGTAAGATAAAGACATTGGTGTCTTCCACTCTCTAAATCACCTTTACCCATTCCCTTCTCTTAAAACCAAATTTAGACTTTTTCATAATTTATTTATAAGTTTATTATAAAAGTATAGCGCAAATTTAGAATTCAGAATAGAAACAAGCAGTGTGTTGATTACATTATGACCCTTCACTTTCTGAGACTGGTTAATCTCAGCATAATATTGTCTAGTCCCATCCATTTTCCTTCAAATGGCATAATTCTGTTCTTCTTTATGGCTGAGTAAAATTCCTTTGTGTGTTTATTCCACACTTTTGTAATACATTCATCTGTTTATGAATGCCTGAGACCACAGGTTTTGAAGAGCCTTCTCAAATTCATCTGACTACACTTATGATATTTTTTAAACTATTTTGGTTTTCTAAATTATTCTGATTTCATCACTTCGTATTTATTTAGTATGTCTTCATCATTCTTTTTCATGGTGTAGCGGTATCATAAACTTCTAAATTAGGGTAGCCAAGTCATTCTTAATAACAAAGGGCTGAAAAGAGTGATGGGAAGACTTTGCATTTAACAGGAAGTGTTTCAGTAGGAAAAAAAATCATGGTTGTAGCTCTTGTCCTGGGGGAACCATACATAACAGGACTCTATTACATATACTAACCACACTTATTTTCCTCAGGTGACTGTCTAATTTGTAATTGTGCCTGGGTTAAAGTGTTTCCATGTAGATCATAGAACACAAGGAGTTGTAGGAAGAGGTGTGGGTGGTTTACCTCTTCCATATATGTCCTCTATTAATCAGACTTTCTTGGGTCTATTTCTTTCTCCCACTCACAAAAGAATCTGACATTTCTTTATCGGCAGCCCCTCTAGAGGTCTGGCTGAGGAAGTCTGCTTTTCATCAATTACAATTTCCTTTGAAAGTATTCAAGATTGTGTCTTTCTTTTCTTTGATTAATTGCACACCCATCCATCTCTGTTGGTCTGACAGAAATTTGTTAAAATCTATCTTTCCCTGATTGTCCCCCCTTCCATACTCTTACTTGTGAATCTATTTCTTTACCTTCATTTTACCTGCATGATGGAACCTGAAATGATAACAGGCTCAAGAGTTTCCCTTATCTGTAGTTTTTCTGTCCACAGTGTCAGTTAAACACTGTCCACTGTAGTCCAAAAATATTAAATCAAAACTCGAGGTTAGGTGTGGTGGTGCATGCCTGTATTCCCTGTACTCGGGAGGCTGAGACAGGAGGATCACAGGTTCGAGGCCAGCCTCAGCAACTGAGCAAGAACCTGTTTCAAAAAAAAAAAAAATTGGGGGCTGAGGGTGTAGCTTGGAAGTACAATGAACCTTGGTTCAAGCCACAGTACCAAAAAATAAAAATAAAATTTTAAAAACTTCAGAAATAAACAACTCATAAGTTTTAAATAGAACAACATTCTGAGTAGGGTAATGAAACCTAATGCTATCCTGCTTCATCCTGTCCAGAGATTGAACCATCCCTCTGTCCAGAGTACCCATGCTGCATGTACTACCTGTCCATATGTTAAAGCCATCTCAGAGGTCAGATCAAGTGTCATGACATCACAATTCTTGTGTTCAAGTAACTCTTATTTATTTAATAATAGCACCAAAGCACAAGAGTACTTATGCTGACAATTCAAATGTACCAAAGAAAAGCCATAAAGAGCTTCCTACAAATGAAAAGGTATGCTCTCAACAAGAAAGGGAAATATATATATTCTGAGTTTGCCAAGACCTACAGTAAGCAAGAATCTTCAATCTGTGAAATGGGAAAAAGAAAACTAACATCTTCCAAGTTTTGCTTTTGCAGTTCAATAGCAAAAGTTAATACCAGAGTTTGTGATAGTACTTAGTTAAAATGGAAAAGGATTGAACTGTGGGTGGAAGACATGAACAGACAGTGCTCTCTCATTGATGCCAACATGTTTTGCCAGAATCTTTGAGCTTATACAAAATCGAGTCATGTACTGCAAATAAGGGATACTTGCACAGGTTCAGGGAAAGGTTTAAAATGAAAAATATAAACATTACTAGAGAAGCTGTGTCTGCTGATGGAGAAGTGCTACCGCATTTCTGCAGAGTTGATGAATTTAAGGAGAAGGGATAGACTCCAGCGCTAATTTTCAATTATGATGAAACTGGCAATCTAAAAGAAGATGGTTGCCGGGCGTGGTGGCACACACTTGTAATCCCAGTACTTGGGAGGCGGAGACTGGAGGATCTGGGTTCGTGGCCAGCCTCAGATACTTAGTGAGTCCTCCGCAACTTCGTGAGACCGGGTTTCAAAATAAAGGATAAAAAATAGGGCCCGGGGCATAGCTTGGAGGTAGAACACCCCTGGGTTCAATCCCCGGTACCGCAAAAAAAAAAAAAAAAGAAGATGGTCAGTAGAACCTGCATTAACAGAAGTGTGATGTGGACACCAGAGCAAATGCAGGACAGGTTAACTCTGGTGTGATGTGGCAGCATGCAAGGTATAAGATAAAGTCGAGAATAGATTACACAGTGAAGAGCCTATGTGCTATCAGAATCAAAAGCAGCTGGATGTGTTGGCACACAACTGTAATCCTGGGAGGCTGAGACAAGAGGATCGCAGGTTCAAGGCCAGTCTCAGCAATATAGTGGGACCTTGTTTCAAAATAAATAATAAAATAGGGCTGGGGGTATAGCCCAGAGGAAGAATGCCCCTGGGTTCAATCCTCAGTATCACACTGAAAAACAAAAAAGCAAAAGCAAAAATGATCATTTCATGTTCTGGAAACATAAATAAAAATGTGGGTGATAGCTATCTTGATTATGGAGTGGTTCTACCAATGCTTTATCTCAGAAGCAAAAATATATTTGGAAGTGAAAGGGCTGCAATTTAAAGTCCTATTAATCATACACAATGCACCTGGAAATCCTGAATCCGTTTGCTATGAACATGAATTGGAAAGGTCGTATTTTTACATCCAAATACATGATCCGAGATCACCCAAAGAATATTTGTTCCCACACATGCATACTTATCATAAGCTTAATCTCTAAACTAGAAATGGTAATAGATTAACAACAAATAAAATCAATAATAAACAGAATAATTATAATAATATAGTGTAAGAAAAGTTACATGGTCTTCTCGATCTCAAAGTGTCTTACTGTTGTGCACTCGCCCTTCTGTTGATGACGTAGCATTGTGACAGAGCATGAGCTACTATTGACCTTTGAATGATACGTGAGAAGGAGGATCCTTTGCTTTGGGTGATCTTGGATCAGGAAGCATGCACTGGGGTCAAAGAACATATCCCCCACACATAAGGGAGAATAACTATATGCATGAATGCTCTACCATCTTGTCTTGACTTAAGTGTCTCCCCTGTCAGTGAGTTCCAGAAGGTCAGCAGTTGTGCATTTTTGTTCTTTGTTTTTCTAGTACATGGTTCCTGGAATACATTACATATTCAAAAAGTAGGTGATAAAACAAAGTAAATTGTATCCCAGGCAAACCTGTGGTATCTAGAGGTCATTGCATGTCTAGTATATAAGTCATCCAGAAAGTAGGGCTGTGTTTTATAAAGCAAAATGTCTCATAGATGTCTACAACCATTTCTAATCCTTCAAATGATAATTAAAGTGTGATTATAATGAGAAAATGGTAAATTTCCTTAATAAGGACAACTAAGCAATGCGCCTGTCAAATTAATAAGACTTTTTATAAATGAAATATATTTACAATGAAAAACTCTTCAAGGGAGATATTTAATTTACATGAAATCCTTGCACAGAACAGCAGCAATAAATAAATTTGGATTTAATGACATGTACTCATCAAATACTCATGACTGTGCATCATATAAAACATTTATATACAATTATGTTTGTCACCAATGCAGGCTGTTGATAGCTCAGTAACTCATTCGACATTACTGCTTCAGAACAATGATTTTTAAATATCACCCACATGGTAGCTCTTGAAAGGTTTTAAATGAATAACATTATTATAAATCCCAGAGTGTTTATGGAGAACATACAATTTAGTTTAACATCATAGTGAAATTCTGTCTTTTTAAAAGACAAAGTAAGCCAAAAACAGTGTGTTTTCTTTTTAAAACTCAGCGAACATTTTTCCAAATGTCATTTCATATCTTACATGAAAGAGAAAAGATAAATTCCTACTTAAAAGTCAACTGACACTCTGATGCTATACAATTACCATCCCAATACACTAGTTTTTCAGACAAGAAAATAAAATCTTAAAAGTAGTTTAATGTGCACCAATACTACAAAGTTATTTGCAATGTTAGAACTAGAAATCAGGGCATCTGAGTTCTAGTTTGATCTACTATTCTTTACATCACACATTTTGAAAAACACATGCCCATATATGGAAAAAATGAGGAAGAAGCAAATTAATTTGAAAGATACTGGCTTAGGTAGTCCTATGTTTTAAAAGAATGGGCTTCTGATCCCAAGAAACAGGGTATAATTCTTAACATCTTTGTTTCTGGGTTTTCTTTTCTGAAGAACAAAGCCATTCAAAAGAACCATGGAACAAAGCTATCAAAAGAACCTGGGCCTTGGAGGAAGAAGTTAGACATGTTGCTTGTTGATTCCTCACTGTGGTTGTGAAAGGACGGATGTGAATCACTGCCAGGCAGGGATGTGTCATCTTCCCGAAGGACATGTTCTCATGTGCTGTTGTCCACATAGCACTCCTGCTGTCCCATCTGAGATGAGTAACACTTGAAGAGTTACACCTCCATGCATCCGAAGATGAAAGAAGTGGGACACAGATGGTACTGTCAACACATCATCTCCCAGAGAGTTAGGACAAGAGAAAGAGAGAACTAAGATGTGCACAATGGACTGTGCAGATGGTATCAATAAACAGCATCTTGATTCCTGGGTAATGGAATTTTATGTCAGAACTATGAGCTTCTAGCTGGGGATGGAGTTCATCTCATGAGTTTATGATAGAATTATTTTCACTAGAGCCTAGAGGGCCTGCTCAAGAGGGCTTTGGGCTAAATATAAATATGTGAGGGGGGAGAAAAATGCAATAAATGTCAGGCAGCAACTCACCAATGAGTAAAGTATGAAAAAGGAAGGACGAATGGTTTAGATGATGTCACATGTCATCACAAAAGATCTGCCTGGAATTACCTGGCTGCTCCTCTGGCCAGTTGCCCGGGTATGTGCCTTGGCCACTCTATATTCATTTAGCTGCAAGGTTTTAGTGGCCTTGTGAAAACATTGGAAACAGTAGTCTGAAAAATGTAACATGATTAACAAGAGACCAACTGTTACTGATTTCCATATACCTAGGTATACTTCCAGTACCTAGAAGGTTACTTCTAGGTAGAAGAATTACTTTCTGTAACAGGAGGATTCTAATCAGACAGTATAATTCATTTTCTGAGGCTGAATAAGCAGTAAAATTCATTGCCCTAAAATATAAAAGGTAGAATTTTCCTAAACATTGGCTTTAAAGGGCACATCATTAATTGAGTTAGTACAGAATGGAGATACTAGGATGCGCTGGATCTATAGTCCTTTCCATCAGTGTCTCCTTTCAAAGAGGGATGTACCCTCGTGAAACAGAGTAAGACAGTGACATCCATCATATTTTACTGAGAATCCTTTGGATGACTAGAGTATGTAACTATTTTGAGCCCTACATCCTGGTTTCCTGAGGTTTTACCTCTGCCTACAGCTGTCTCTGCTTGGGAAACTAAAAATTAATTATGTAATGCTTTAATATTCACATATGTAATTATTACTTTGCATTCATTTAGCTTTGAAATTTTCTGTTTTTTTACTTTACAGGTATTACATTACAAAAATACATTTCATAATGTATTATATTAAAATAAGTCAACTTTGTAACATTTTTATGTACACTGGAATGGACATAAAAATCAACCTTAAAGTGTCTGGAAGCTGGGTATAAGAGTGGCAGGCTTCCTATGAAGTGGAAGGCCACTGATTTCAGAGATTCAGAATTCTTGAATGGGCCATGAAAGCTTTTGTGGGGGAGGCACTTGGCATGGAACTGAGGACCTCACACATGCTAGTCAAGCACCCTTTTATTGAGCAACATCCTCAGCCTTGGATCATGAAATTATCTTTCTTCTCTTGTGAAAAGTAATTGAATCAAGAAAATTGACATATATTTGTATGCTGAGAATACAAGAGGTAGGGAAATAGAAAATATGTGGAAAAGAGGAGAATTGGAAAGAAAATGATATTACAATAATATAATTTTTGGAGGGTTGAGGAAACAGAGCAAAGGGGTATTCATGTTGCCCTAAGCTTGCTAGAAAGAAATGTGGACTTTGAAGAGGTTGTTGAAATAATCCCAATTCTTGGTGAGCACAGACTTCTAGTACCATATGTAGTGGTTAATTTGATGTATCACCTTGACTAAACCAAGGCACTGAAATGTTTGGTCAAATAGCAGACCCGTAAAGATATTTAGAGTTGAGATTAACATTTAAATTAGCCAACTTTGAGTAAAGGCATTGCCATCCATTATGTGGGTGGGCCTCAATCATTTGAACGCCCTAAGAGGTAAAAATGGAGGTCATCCGAGAAAAAGGGAATTCTACTACCAGATAGTTTTGGACTCAAGCTGCAGTACCAGTTCTTCACTGGCTCTCCAACCTGCCAGCCTACCCTGCCAATTAGGGCTTGCCTGTCTCCACAATACGTTGTCCCAATTCTTTCAAATCTCTGTCTCTCTCATATGTATACACATACACACAATCAATTAGTTCTGTTTGCCTGGAGAACCCCTGACTAATGCAATTCTTAAACAATTATTTTAGCATTCCAGAAGGTATGTCATTTTGCTTACATCAGTGTTGAAATTGCAAAAAAAAAAAACAACAAAAATTTGACCAGTCAGTTCAGACACTAAGTTCTCAGCAAAATTTTATATCCAAATAAAGATGTACAATCTATATATTTGAGATTCACATAACTGTCACCCATTTAATTTATGTCCAAGATGGCTTAAAAATTCTATATACTTAACTTTTTTTGAAAACATCTCAGAATATACTATGAAGTTTCTTTCTTTCTGACTTTTTTTTTCCCAGTACTGGGGATTGAACCCAGGGCCTTGGAAATGCAAGACAAGCCCTCTACCACTAAACAATATTCCCAGCCCTTTTTAATTTTATTCTGAGTCAGGATCTCACTAAGTTACCCAAGCTGGCCTCAAAATTGTGATCTTCTTGCCCGAGTCTCACAAGTAGCTGAGATTACAGGCTTGTACCACCACACCCACCAGTAGGTTTCTCTTTTGCCATTTGCAATTCAAATCCTAAAATTGGTTATCTGATTCAGATCATCCAAAATTTCTTTAGATTCCAATGTTAACCAAACTCCTTGATACTGAAAAATCTGTCACCATTAATGCCCTTGCACAAAATGTACTACTAAGTCTGAATTAATTCAAGGGAGAGGGAAAAGTCTATTGTCAAAAAGCCATATATTAAAAATAGTTTTAGCTGAGCATGGTGGTGCATGCTTGTAATCCCAGTAGCTGGGAGGTGGAGACAGGAGGATTACAGGTTCTAGGACTGCCTCGGCAATTCAGAGAGACTCTTGGCAACCTAGTGAGGCCCTGTTTCAAAACAAAAAATAAAAAGGGCTTGGGGGGTAGCTCAGAGCTAGAATATCCATGGGTTCAATCCCCAGTACCCCTACAAAAAAATTAAATTTAAAAATAAAAATGGTCTGGGCTGTAAATCGGAGGTAGAATGTCCTTGTGTCCAATCCCCAGTACCAAAAAAAAAATAAATAAATAAAATAAAATAAAAGTTTTAATAATCTTTAACTAATGCATTTGACATGTATGCATAAATGAAAAAAGGCATATTCTTGTAACACACACACACACCATGGATAAACTGAATTGGACACCAAGCTGTACTCTTTCCACTAAGGAACTTATTTTTAAAAAGAAGCTTTGAGTTCTTTCCTAGCCCTTCAAACAATACAACTGGATGTGGTCCTTAAAGCATCAATTAAAAAGTGACTTTTTGCAGAATGTCCTGTTCAAAGTGTCAAGCAGTAAAAGGTTACCAGTTGCCATTAGAGAAAAATAATAACTTTCTAAGAGAAAAACGTTGCAGTTTAGTCTTATTCTACATTTAAAATGATTATTTCTACATTTAATAATAAGATCTGAAGAAGTAATAGCAAGCAAATGCCTCATGAATTACTATTTAAACTTTATTATTTTTCTTCTTTAGAGTAAAAACATCTGGGGAAAAATAAACACTGATATTTTATTGTCTTCCTGATAGCAGATTGGATATTTCCAAGTAAGCGTCTGGTGTTTTATTTGCTAACATTATATGCCACCACAACATCATATAAAACATGGTATGTTGTAAATATAGGAGGAAATTGTATCAGTTCCAAATGTTTGGGAAACATAAGTTTCATCCAGCTAGTCTGACCTTTTACATCACATCAGTGTCTACTTAGAAGCCTGATAGATGTGAGTTGGCCTCCTCAGTCCCATACATCACCAAAGTCCACTCTTATGATGTTATTAATGTAGTTAACATTTCAATTCCCTTATTTCAAGGGCCCAGGATGCCATAAATCATGAAAAGACCAAGGGTTGCTGCCTTTCCGCCAACCTATTACAATCACTTCTGATCCTGAAGATCATCAGAATGGAAGTGTCTGTTTTTCTCATGATAACTCAAGAATATTTGAAAAGGGCCACCATAAACTATAGAAAGTGACTTTCATAATATTCATAATAAAAAGAAAGACAGGAGTATTTTTGCTTCTGCTTCAGCAAAACATCAAATGGCAATGCAAACCAACTAATACCGAACATCAGACAGCCAACATAGAATATCCTGGGTTGATGCTTCATAATATTTTTTGTATCATTGGTTAGTATGTGGCAGACTATTTGTAACTTCAGAATGTTTTGCAAAATTAAAAAGATTCAGAGGAAAACTCGATAAATGTATAATGTAATTTAAAGTAAGTTTTAGGGAAAGAGATAGATACTAGGGAATTTTTTCAAAAAGTATTAAGGGGCCAGGCGTGGTGGCGCACGCTTGTAATCCCAGTACTTGGGAGGCGAAAACCAAAGGATCCCGGTTCACGGCCAGCCTCAGCTACTTAGTGAGGCCCTCCACAACTTGGTGAGACCTGGTTTCAAAATAAAGAATAAAAAATAGGGCCGGGGTGTAGCTCGGAGGTAAAACGCTCCTGGGTTCAATCCCTGGTACCACAAAAAAAAAAAAAAAGTATTAAAGACATGAGAGTAGGAAAGTGATTAGAATAGGATCCAGGAAGAACTGGGACAGGAATACACAAGTTCTGCCTTCTTCCTCTACTGAAGAAAGCAGATCTACACTGGCCTAAGGGAGCTCACATGAGATTGACCAACATGGAGATACTGAGATACATTTTATTTCCATAGAAATCGAGCTCCCAATTAGTCAGGATAAAAGTACACATGGCTTTGATTCACATGTTTCTCGAGATGGCCAGTCCCCAGAAGAGCACATAATTTGATTAGACAGAGCTTCTGTGATTCAGACTCATGTTTGCAAAAATGTATCACTGCAATTAATCATATAGGAGATGTTGCTGACACAAATGTTCTTACGTACTTGAAATAATAACTTAATAACTGAGTCATTCAGCAGGGTGGGCATAGACAAGGTTTCTGAAAGAAGAGAGAAAAAATTATAAAAACAAAGAAAGTCTATTCCCTTTATCATTGTGAAGGATGTGACATTGATGTTGCTTTACTATGAAACATGGCATCCTGATGAAAAACAGAATTCAGGCACATGAAAATAATTTCTTTTACAGTTGCACATTTTATTAATAAGGTTTTATTTTTTGGATTTAGACTATATAATCCATCCCAGAAGTGTCTGTTTTTCTCATGATAACTCAAGAATATTTGAAAAGGGCCACCATAAACTGTAGAAAGTGACTTTCATAATATTCATAATAAAAAGAAAGACAGGAGTATTAAAACAGAAATCAGCTCATTATAGGACATTTTCAATTTATAAATTATATACCCTAAAGCAAGAAATCCAGAAAAATTCCCAACTATATCCTAGGGCTCTTTCAGCAGAAATCTCTTGTTGCTGTTTACTCTCACAAAGTTCAAATCTGTGCCACAACTGCTAAAGGAAAAACAAATGAAATGCCTCCATGATCATGTTTGTGAAAGGCCCTTCCCCTTCCGATTCTTTATGGATGTGTATGCTAGAAAATTCCTGGGGCCATGTAGAGCACTATTTGAAAAGGATAGATGTAGCCTTTAGCGTTTCAGACTATGATTACATACAGTATATTGATCACCAGTGCCCATGAAGATAAGTCAAGTTGGACTGACCATCAAGTGCTGGAAGGAATAGCTGGCAAAGATCTTTTCCCATTCTGTAGGCTCTCTCTTTAGACTCTCTATTCTAGTTTCCAGGACTTTGATCCATCTCAAGTTGACTCTTGTTCAGAGTGAGAGGTAGGGATTTAATTTCATTTTTCTACAAATGGATAACCAGTTTTCCCAACATCATTTGTTGAAAAGGTTGTCTTTTCTCCTACATATGTGTTTGGCACCTTTGTTGAAAACCAATTGGTTGTAAGTGTTTGGATTTGTTCCTGTATCTTCTATTCTGTTCCATTGGTCTATGTGTCTGTTTTTGTGCCAATAACAAGACTTAACACTAAAGAAATAAATACCCAATCAAGAAATGGGCAATTGAACTAAATAGACACTTCACAAAAGAAGAAATACACATGGCCAATGAATACATGAAAAAATGTTCAACATCATTAGCAATCAGGGAGATGCAAATGAAAACTACACTGAGATGCCATCTAACCCCAATCAGAATGGCAATCATCAAGAAGTCAAACAACAATAAATGCTTGGGAGGATGTGTGGAAGTAGGAATTATTCTACACTGTTGGTAGGTTTCCAAATTAGTGTAGCCACTATGAAAGTGGAGATTCCGAGCCGGGCGTGGTGGTGCACGCTTGTAATCCCAGTACTTTGGGAGGTGGAGACCAGAGGATCCGGGTTCGCGGCCAGCCTCAGCTCGCGCATGCGCGCACGCACGCTGTCTCTGTCTTTGTCTCTGTCTCTCTGTCTCTCTCTCTCTCTCCCTCTCTACTTAGTGAGGCCCTCTACAACTTCGTGAGACCGGGTTTCAAAATAAAGTATAAAAAAATAGGGCCGGGGGCGTAG
>PVJS01007967.1:0-54468 GCA_004027185.1 Glis glis
GGGGGGAGGGACACCAAGAGCTGTGTGCATGTATGTTAACACCAAACTGATACTCATTGTGAAGTGAGACTACAATGCACCAATAAAAACATAAAAAAAAGAAATAAAAAGTACCATTTACAAAGCACAATTAAATACTTAAGTACAAATCTAATAAAATATGTACATTTTGTATGTGCAAATCTGTAAAACTGATGGAAAAAATCAAAGACTATCTGAATAATGGAGAAATATCTTTCATTCATGGATTTGAATGTTAGTTTTTCACAACTTGATCTAGAGGTTTAATACAATCCGCCCCCAAATTCCCTGCATGTTATTTTGTTGATATTAGTACAATCTGACTTTAAAGTTTATATGAAAAAGCAAAAGACCTAGAATACTCAACACATAAAACTAACAAAGAATGAAGTTGTAGTATTCACAAGTACTTTGATTTCAACACATAAAGCTAGTCATCAGTATAGTGTGATTCTGGTAAAAGAATACAGCTAGATCAATGGAACAGAATAGAGATCCACCTAAATATAGTTAACTAATGTTTATCAAAGGAGCACAGGCAATTCAAGAGAGAAAGCTCAGTCTTTTCAACAATGGTGCTGGGATTATTAGAAGTCCATATGCAAAGAAAAAGAAAAAAGGAGAAAAATTTAGAGAAAGATCTCATTCTCTCACAAAAATAACTCAAAATGGATCATAGACCTAAATGTGAAATGCAAAAAACACATAAGCACCAGAATAACACATAAAATCTAAAGGATCTGAGGATTAGTGACGAGTTTTGAGATTCAACACTAAAAGCAAGATCCAAAACAATAAAGTCAGACTGTATTAAAGTAAACAACTTCTGCTATATAAAAGACTTCTGTTATATAAAATACATAGTTGACAAAGGACCTACATCCAAAATATACAAAGAATCCCTAAAACTCAACAATAAGAAAGCACAGAATCCAATTAAAAAGTGGGCAAAACTCCTAAGCAGACATATCACAAAAGAAAATATACAGATGGCAAATAAACATATGAAAAGATGTTTATCATCATATTTTGGTTACTGAATTGCCAATTAAGACAATAATGTGATATCACCAACCCCTACTAGAATGGTTAAAATCCAAAAAACAAAAATGGACATTGGAAAAGCATGAAGCAAGAGTGATGCTCACTTATCACTACATGGAAGTGTAAATTATACAGTCACTTTGGAAGACAATTTGGTGAGTTCTTGCTAAGCTAAACATAGTCTTACCATAAGATCCAACAATGCTTGGAGATATTTGCCCAATTGATATGAAACTTGTCCCAACACTAAAATCTGCAATTGAATGTTTACATCAGCTTTACTCATAATTACGAGAAACTAAAAGCAACTAAAATGTGCTTCAATAAAGGAATACAAACACACTGTGGTACATCTATACACTTGAATATTATTCAGAAATAGAAAGAAATGAACTATAAAACTATAAAAAGACAAATGAATAAAGTCAGTCTGAAAAAACATATAAGCTGTATGATCCCAATTATATGACATCCTGGAAAAAGCAAACCAATCAAAGAGGCAAAAATTCTAAACAAAATCAATTTTAAACAATTCTAAAAAAATCAGTAAAGCTGGGCATGGTGTCTCATGCCTGTAACACCAGTACTTGAGAGGCTGAGAAGGAGGATTGCAGGTTCAATGGCACCCTTAGCAATTTAGCAAGATCTTCAGCAACTTAGCAAGACCCTTTTTCAAAAAAAAATTTTTTTAAAGGGCTATCTCAGAGGTAGAATGTCTGTGAGTTCAATCTCCAGTACCAGTAAATAAATATCATTGGTTCCAGGAGTTTGGGGTAAAAGGAAAAAGGCTAAGCAGATGAAGCACAGGAGACTTTTGTTTTAGGCTAGTGAAACTATTCTGTATGACACTGTGTTGGTGAAAAAAATGACACTATGCATTAGCCAACACCTATAGAACTTTACAGCACTTAATGTGTGCAAATTAAATAAACATGGTTCAGGAGGTTGGAAGAATTCCAGGATGGAATATAGAGTATGATAAAAAAGAATCTAACTGCATTACAAATGTACAAAACAACCTTAGTGTATGAGATAAGAAAAATTGCTGACTATTAACTTTGGAAATGAGAGTAATCTGTAAAACAATGTCAATAGAAACTATACATAAGAATTGTATTTTAGTTGATAAAGTGTCACATGGGGACAAAGATTAATACTTTTAATAATTCTGCACATATGTTAGGATTGAACAATTAAATAAATGTGTGCTGAATAGTAGCAGCCAGGTTTCTCACCATTTGATAAGAAGTTATAAACAAATAAAAGAGACTAGAATGACCCATGGATAAGAGAGTCATCAGTATGCATTCCTCATGGTCAGCTTAATATGGACATAGGTAGTTATGTATTTGTAGGGGTGTGTGTGTGTGTGTGTGTGTATGTGTGTGCATGCGCGTGCGTGTGCGTGTGTACACATATACATGTGCACATATTCCCTTTCTCTCTTAGCTAACAAGTCCTTAAAACAAGAACACCAATAGTACAGAGCATTCCTAGTGCCCACACCTTGATTTCTAATACCAGTAATAAAGGTCAACTGTGACAAATAGCTGAATCTAGAAGTAGGTTTGGAAATAGACAAGTTGTGCCTATGTCATCTTGAAGTGCCCCAAAGCATGGATCTGCTAAAAACAAATAAAAAAAAAGTGTAATGAAGGGACATATCACAGGGATATAGTAGCCAGCTAGAAGTGCCCTCAATAGCCAAACCTGGAACAATTTGAGCAACAAAATAAATAAATAGTACTGCATTATAACCCAAAGTATAAAATAAATATTCATGTGTGCATACCAATAAGTAAATCATTCAATAAATAAATGAGGCAGAAGGCTTCCAAATAATTTTTGTATATATTCTGCCCTCAAGGAGAGATGGGATATTATTTCCTCTCCTGAAGTTGGGTTGTACATAGTGACCTTCTACCAAGAAATTCAGTCTGGAAAGTGGAGGAGAGATATGTAACTTTATAGCAGAGAAACCTGACACACTCAAACTCATCGAATGATATGACCCCAGATACCTTTTTCAGGCTCAACAGTATGTTTGTCACTAGGTATTGTTTCTTCTGTATATAAACTATTGGTTTTGAGATTTATAGGACTGCCAAAGATTAACTGATGTTTTCTTTCAAAGGACTCCACAGCTGAATTATAAATGCTCAATTCCAATCCCTTCAGAAACAAAATTCTACCAACATTTTTAGCCTTATCTCAATTTTATCCCACACTGTACTCCAAACTAAATAAATGAGTTACTGGGGAAGTGCGGAACACTGGGGTAGATTCCATGCCCTTCTCTACTTCTGTATAGTAAACTTTGCTCTGCTCAAACTATTGCCTCAATAAAGCCACCCCTACACCTTTTCTCCTGCACTTAAGGAGGTTGAGATACTTCTTCTCTGTCCATATGTTTTAAAGTATTGTGCCACATTATTTCAGAGATTATCCTAATATTTATTATGTTTACTTATCCATCTTCCCAACTGTAGACTCTGGGCAGCAAAAGACTTCATCTTTATGTTCCCTTTAACTGATACAGTAGCTGCCACATAGCAATCCTTCAAAGAAGGGCTTATTTGCTGAGAAAATGAATTAATGAATATGGATACAGCATATACAGAAAAGCATGTATTCTAGCAGGCATGACTCCCAATGGCCTAAAACCCATAGAAAGTTGGTATTATTGGGATATTTTCTACAAAATTATAGAAAATGCCTAAGAAATGCCTCATGGAGACACCCACTGATTTTCTCAGTGAAACATCTGAAACTTAAAAGCATGTATTCCATGCAAATATGGTCCTTCTCTATTACTTTATATTGCATATTCCTTGTTACTTTATACTTTGTATGAGTAGTTTATATTCTATACCTTGCCTGAACTGGTCATCATAGACCTGTTCTATCCTCCCACAAATCCTGAACAAAGCACTGATCTGAAACACAGACTGCCTCATTCAGATCCAATCCCCCTTTGACACTTCATATTTTATAAGACCCTGAACTACCACCATTAGCTTCCAACCTGGCAAAGAGAATTGCTAACATGTCGGTCAAGTGGCTGCTAACTGGCCTAGACACACACATAAGCAGATAATTGCTTTCAATGTGCGATTTAATATCATAGAAGAGTGAATCTGGACATAGTTTTCCTCCCACCATTTAGCATACATTTGGGAGGCACATCAACAGTGTGCACTGTAGCTCTGGGCTCTGGGACCTGGGAGCACCAGCCCAACTCTCTCTCTCTCTCTCTCTCTCTCTCTCTCTCTCTCTCTTTCTCTCTCTCTCTCTCTCTCCCCCTCCCTCCCTCCCTTTCTCTCTTTCATTCATTTGTTTGTTTATTATTTATTTATTTTTTATTTATTTTTTTGTATTGGGGATTGAGCCCAGGGGCATTCTACCTCTCAGTTAAACTCCCAGCCCTTTTTATTTTTTAATTTTGAGACAGGGTCTCACTAAGTTGCCCAGGCTGACCTCAAACTTGCTATCTTCCTGTCTCAGTCTCCCAAGTACTGGTATTACAGACATGCACCACCACCATGCCCAGCCCCAACACTTTCATTTTATACCAAGGAAGACAGAGGTCCAGACAGGTAAATTGAGTCTCCCTAATAACTAAGATAATTTATTGACAGAGGAAAACTAGAAGTTGGCCTCAAAGATCACTGCTTTGTTGCACTTTTTCATTTCAAAGACTTGTGAAATTGCCCTTTCCCCAGAGCCCTTAGTAGTAAATTCCCACATGCAGTCTTCAGGTTAAACTCCCACTTCCCTCTCCAGTTCTCCTGTGAAGAGTGTGATGGTTAATCTGGGTTGTCACCTTGCGTGGACTGAGAGATGCCTGGAATTGGGAGACTTTGGGGTGTGATAATGAGGTATCATACCTTAGAAAAATTAATTTTTAAGTATAGGAAAAATGGAGCAGCCTAAAAATATTGGGCACATATTTTGGAAATAGATAATAAAAAGTAAGAATAAGGAGCAGGAAGGAAAGAAAATCTAGGTGATGCTCAGAGACAGATGAATGTCAACTACCTCACAACTTTGCCTCAGGCCAACTTGGCCTCTTCAGGATGGAGTAATTAGCTTGCTGAAGTCTGAGCTCCTGTGCTCTGTGGGTTTAGACACTTCATCTTTCTGCCTTTAAGCAGGTAGACTTCGTGCAAACTCACCTGTGACACAAAATTTGCTGCTGATTAACAAGGTTACTTCAGCAGCATCCACTCCAGAGTCCAAAGAGTTTCTAGTATTGATTGCACTGCTCTCCCCTGCTTAGGGTCAGAAACATCATCGGGAAGAAAGGTCACTAGAGAAAGGAGCCTTTTTAAATTATCAGAAGAAACTTTAACAAGAGGACAAGCTTCTATAGAGAGAGAGAAAGCGAAAAAGTGAGAGAAAGCTTAGCCTACCTGCTTGAATGTTTACCAATAAATTGATTAAGAACTCTAGGTAGAACATGAGTGAATATAGAAAAGAACCATTTGGGACAAGCCAAAGGTCACATTTAATAGGGTACTGCTTGGGCAGGTGGCCAGATGGCTGAGCACATGCTACTTAGAAAAGAATATGTGAGAGAAGGGACCAGAAAAGTTGATAAAATGCACCTAAGGAAGAAGTTATTTTTCTTCCAGTTTCATATAAACATCAGCTACTAAAATCTCGGCCCACACATGATGAGAAGGCACCAGGACACTGCCTGTGGAAGGTCCCAAGAGCACCACAGTGCACAGCAGTTGCTGCCAAGGCCCTTCTGCTTAAAGCATTTGGCATCAGAGGGTGGTGGCAAAAAAGACACCCTCGGTGCAAGGACTTTGATGAATTGATCCTGCATGGGCCTGCTCTGCCCCCTCTCTTGGAGTCTCTGCTTCAGTGCTAAAAAAAACCTTCTCAGAAAGAGTCTGGAAACATTTAGAAACTCATTTTGAAGGGGACAACAAGAAAGATGGATTGGATACTCTTTGGTGCCATTTCAGTTAGAAATGCAAACTTGTCTCCCACAGGAGAATTACTTGTCAAAAAGGGGGGATTCTATGTGTTCACTGGGAGATTTCATTAGAAATACAACACAAACTCGCCTGAAAGATGTATGGTATTCTACTGATGCTAAACCTATGTTTCCTTTCTTTTACCTGCTTATTTCTTTGGGCTTTTAATTGTGGAATAATTCAAATGCAAAACACCTAGAGAAGAGTACACATGGGTACTTTCATATAACCATCACAGAGATCCAAAGCAGCAATTGTTTGCCAATTTTGTTTCATCACATTTCTCCCATCACTCCACCTACCTCCACTGGGTGCTTTAAAGCAAACCTCAGCATCACTTCGCATTGTCCTAATTAAATTATCTTTGCATACCCTATATTTATTTTCCCTTTCTTTTCTCTTTTCCTTTCCTTTCTTTGGTTTTCTTTATTTCTTTCTTTTTCTTTTTTCTTTTGGACTGGGGATTGAACCCAGAGGCACTCTACCGATGAGCTACATCCTCAGCCTTTTTTATTTTGAAACAGGGTCTTGCTAAGTTACTTGTGTACTGGCCTCAAACCTGCCCTCCTCCTGCTTCAGTCTCCCAAGGACTGGGATTACAGGCACCTTGCGGCATACTCTATACTTCATGAGGAGTATTTAGCTAGTCTGGGAAACATTCTAAGGATAGGATGCCATTCTTACACAGAATACCCTCTTCTCTGTGCCCAGAATTCTTTCCTGTGTCTACAGGAACATGCCTAAGAGTTTCTGATTTGAGAGCTCAAGACATACATTTAGAGACAAAAATAAAGACTAGGTGGTGGCATGTTATGTGTTTTCTACCTTGACCCTGGGACTGAGTTGGAGCCTCTCTGGTTTGAGTAAAGGCAAAAATGGATGGGAAATTTTTCATGTCAGACTCTGATTATGTAAGAATAGCGTCAGGGCCAGTGCCCAGAGAAGTGTTTTGGGGGTATATTGAGAACACTGATGAAATACCCACTGTAGGTATCAAACTCCAGGGGCACTCAAGTTCCTTACATATAATGGCATAGTATTTATGTATAACCTACATGCATTTTCCAATATACATTGAATTATCTCTAGATTGCTTATAATACAATGTAGGTGCTATGTAAATAGCTGTACTGCATTGTTAGGGAATAATGACAAGAAATAAAGGTCTGTATATGCTCAGCACAATTTTTTACTCTTTATCTGCAGTTGGTTGAATCCATGGATACAGAATCCATGGATGTAGATGGCTGATTGGTCTGCTGTGTGACACGAGGTTTTTCTGACTTTTGCATGGAACTCAGTGATACTCTGACACTGAGATTCATATAGTGTCTGGAAATAATTTTATTGGATTGTCTTAGGCATTTATTCAAGGGGCACTTTCAACTCTGGCCAGGGAAAATTCCCACCATTCATATACTGATTTATTTGTTCAAAATTGTATTAAGCTCCTACTGTGTGCCAGGTTCTATTCATGTTACTGTGGTCATTGTAAAGATCATGCAAAACATTTTTGTCCCTATTTTAGGGGGAAAAACAGAAAATATAAGTCCACATAGATAGATGCTATAAAACCAAAACAAATTAAGTAGCGAATAACTACAGGCTGAAGGTGGTTTATTATGCAGGATATACATAAAAGGTCTCCATGAAGTGATAATTTGTGATAAAAGGCCTGAGTTAAATGTAAAGGTAAGCAGGACATGATGGCAAATGTCTGTAATCCCAGTACTTGGGAGGCTGAGACAGGAGGATTGCAAGTTTGAGGCCAGCCTCAGCAATTTAGCGAGACCCTCAGCAACTTAGTGAGATACTGCTCAAAATAAAAAATGAGAAGGGTTAGGGGTATAGCTCAGTGATAGAGCACCCCTAGGTTCAATCCCCAGTACTACCAAAAAAAATCCACAAAATGTGGCGGCAACACATGCACAGGTATGATGAAGAACATCTGAGTTAAAGGATTAAGATGGGGTGGCCAATAGAAAAGGAAGAACCCTAAAAGAGTATGATATTTAAAAAACCAAGCAATAAAAGCCTTTCAAAAAAGAATAATTAAATAACAATAATCAAATGCTGCTGAGAAGTCAAGTAAGAAAATGACTAAGGATTATCTATTATGTTTCATAATTGGTTCTATGAGAAGAACAACTTGGTTGGGTTGGTGGAAATAAAATTTGATCAGGAATGATGAAGGCAAAATATGGGAAGAAGTAAAAACAAATGTTTGTAAGTTATAAGGGAAACAGAAATGTGACATAGCTTGAGACGAACACTGTGTTTGAGAAAGAAATTTTCTAAGGATGAGAGCTATATCAGAAATCTCTCCAAGCATATAAAACAGAGGAAATTTAACCAGGTAATAGGGAGGCTCTGACAAGAGGAGAAGATAAAGAAGCCCAGAGATTAGCACGTTCAAGCCATTATTTCCTTCTTCCTTCTAGCTAAAGAGACAAGAGAAGGGAATATGTTACTAGAGCACAAAGTTTGGGGTCACTTGCACAAGCTCACACTATGTCAGTCATGTTTTATCGGAGCAAAAGCCCATGAGACAGTTATGGTCTACCATAGCTGTCTACCAGAGATGGTCTGCTATTCAAGGTTCTTCTATCTAGCTGATGGCTCAACACTGACTTGGGAGATCTTACATTGGGCAGCGATTTTCAATAGTATCTATATGCTATAGTTTGGGTGCTATTTGAATGTTCTCCAAAGGTCCACATGTTAAAGTTCGGTCCCTAGGGTGGTGCTATTGGGAAATGATGCAACCTTTGGGAGACAGGACCTAATGGAAGGTCTTTTGCTGACTGGGGGCATTCCCATGGAGAGGATTTTGAGATCCCAGCCTCTTCCTCTTCCCTTTTGCTTCCTGACCATGAGCAGTTTGTTCCACCATGCACCCTCTGCCACTGCTATCCAGAACCCCTACCAAATCAATGAGTATACCTGATTTGGGACTGAAAGCCCCAAAATCATGAGCCAAAATAAACCTTTTCTCTTTATGTTGATTACTTCAGGTATTTTATTATAGTGATGGTAAGCTAACACAATATGAATCATCTCAGGAGCCTTTAAAAAATACTGGTGCTCAAACTATAGCCCAAATTTATTAAAGCATAATTTCTGAAGTAGGGAGCAAAACATTGGCATTTTTTTAAGAAATCCACCAAAAACTCTAATGTATAGCCAGATTTGAGAACCACTGGTCAAAATTCTGCATTGCAACACAGAACTGAATTCCTCCTTGCACAAAATTGCCCCCAGTGCTTGAATCTAGACTCACGGTATCTATCATAACAACAAACGGCGAAAGTCCAAGACCTCTCTGTACCACTGAATTAATTTCCTTAATGAAACAGGCTTCCTGAAAGCTTCATCCCTTTAATGCTGTTTTGAGGTTATGAAAGCAAAAGATGAAAAGCCCAGAAGCAAAATTCTCTGTGTTTTCTTTCACCATAAACATAGTAATTAAGTGGTGTGGTTAGCCACACTGCATTGAGAGACATGCTTTCCAGGAGGCTCTAAGTCACAACTGATAGAGGCAGAAGGGCATATCCTAGGCACATAGGGTGATGAATTGACTCATTGGGTTGCTTTTCAAACCACTAAAATACCTTTCAGAGCAGCTCATGTTTGCCCTTCTCTGATTTGGATTATATGATGTCCCTCATAATTAGAGATTCTCTCTGTCTTGCAGCCTGAAACATTTGTCACTTTTAGAGAATCAAAATCTTGAGTCTGTGGATCAGAAATAAACTCCTGGTCTTTTATTGAGAATTCTACATCTCGGGTAAGTAATTTCCAGAAGCAGCTGGGATGTAGACAGTGTTCTTATTTATAATTAAATGATAAATCTTCATGTGGAAGGCATCCAACACCAAATATGTCAGTTCCATTGAAGCAGAATAAAGCACAAGATACGTTTACCTAGAAAAATGATTCTACTTTGGAAAACTATATTCTCTAGTCAGACGTCAGATGACAAGCAGTTGCCTATGAACAGTTTATTTATAAAAGGCTTGTTAGTAGCTTATAATACATCTTCCACATCCTGCACCCATGCAGTTTTATGGAAATAATGATTGGCTCCTTCCCTGATTCACATTTTCTTACTGCTATTAACATCCCCAAGGCTTAGCCCTCAGCATGGATTTAGGGATGCCCATCTTGCAGTGCTCAACTGGGATGTGAAGCGCTTCCTGTGACACAAAGATCATTTTACCTTTCACAACTGTCCTTGATGCTCTTATTAAATCTCTTCACTAATCATTTATTAAATACCTACTATAAGCTGGGCAATGAAGGAGTTATAGCCCTGACTGTAGACTTAGAGTGTACTTGTCCATTCAGGCACTGAGAGTTCATTCAGATGGGGGAAGGGAGAGGTTAGAGTTGGTGATTCAGGTGGTACTTTTCAAATTGAATATGATGTGGCTACACTTAAATGTATATGCTTATGTGTATATTTATAGTTCTGTTTATTTATTTCTGTATCCCATGTGTCCTAGCACAAGGCACTACATATTCTCTTCAACTAATGACAAATCTATCATAAGTTGAAAGTGTATTTGACATGCCTAACTACTGAACAACACAGGGCACTGCAGAGTTTGCCCTCGTAACCAAGTGTTTGACTGGGAGCTGCAGGTCATGCTGCTGCTCCTCATCAAGATTCCAAATAAAAAAATAAAATAGGGCTGGGGGTGTAGCTCAGAGGTAGAAGGCTTCTGGGTTACATCCCCAGTACCACAAAAAAAAAAGAAAGGAAAAAGAAAGAGAGAGTATCTCACCACATATTGCTAGCCCAGGAACAGATCGAAATTCAAAATGCAAAGTATAGTTTTTACTCCATTCATGTCATCATCAGGTCAAAAAACTTCAAGTTGAACTATTGTAAGTTGGGGACCATCTATATGATGACTCAATAAGCCTTTGCTCTGGAAATGCATTGCATGAATAAAATAATTAATTTTGACCATTGAAAATGCATGGCTTAAAATTAAAAATGCTAACTAACTCATAATTGCTTACTGTGTGCAAAACACTGAATAATTTAATCCTCAAAATAATTAAGTATAATCATTTTTCAGATAAAAAGACACATGCAAATCAGGCAACTGAGTGAAGCATTTGCGGCTGGTAAAGAGCAAAGCTAGGTCTCATACTTGGGCTTTCTAGTTTCCATATTACTCCAAAAAACTGTAGTTTAGACAGGGGTAGTGAGTTAGGGTTGACCTGTGCTGTGCTTGTTCTTAGATGTAAGTCAGCACAGATTCCTGGAAAGAGCTCTGTTTTGTGGGACCCAATATGCTGAACAGTATCACTTATAGCTCTGGGATCCTGGGCAAGTTCATGGATTTTTCAGAGCCTCAATTTCCTGATTGAAATTGTAATTAGACGTCTTTTGTAAATGAATAAACATTGGGGCCAGACTGCATCACTGAGTAAGCTGCTTAGATTCCATGTATCTCAGTTTCCTTGTTTGTCAAAGAGGCATAAGACTTAACTACCTCAGGTCATAAGGGTAAAATGTATCTATATGTCTACTGCTCTATCTCTATCTGTATATGCAATGCTTCGAATAATTCCTGACAATGCAATAAGTGCTAAGTCATTGTTAGTTATCATGTGGCTATAGATGCTACCATTATTGTTAGGCTAATGATAACTATTTGCATGAAATATTTTCCATCCTTTCACTTTTGCTCTGTTTGGTGTTTGAAGATCTAAAGTGAGTCTCTTATGGACAGGGTATGGTTGGATTCTTTTTTTTTTTTTTTTACTCATTCTGTCAAATGCTATCTTTGCATTTAAGAGTTTAATAGATTTATATTTAATTACTAGTAAAGGGAAAGCTACCTCTTTTTATGTGTGTGTGGTACCAGGGATTGAATCCAGGGGCATTCTACCTCCAGGCTACATCCCTAGCACTATTTTTTATTCTTTAGGATTTTTTATTTTTTAGGATCTCACTAAGTTGCAAAGGGCCCTCACAAAGTAGCTGAGGCTGGCGGCGAACTTGCGATCCTCCTGTCTCAGCCTCCCAAATACTAAAATTACAAGTGTGCACCACCACGCCCAACTTGAGAGCTACCTCTTTTAATTTTCTATTTGTTTTCTATATATCTTACACCTTTTCTTGGTCCCTTATTTCCTGCATGATTGTCTTCTTTTGTGCTTTGATGATTATTTAGTGAAACATTTGAATTTCAGTCTCATTCTTTTTTTTTTTTTTTTTTGTGGTACCGGGGATTGAGCCCAGGGGCGTTCTACCTCCGTGCTACACCCCCAGCCCTGTTTTTTATACTTTATTTTGAAACCTGGTCTCATGAAGTTGCAGAGGGCCTCACTAAGTAGAGAGAGAGAAAGAGAGAGAGAAAGACAGGAAGAGAGAGAGAGAGAGCTGAGACTGGCCGCAAACCCGGATCCTCCGGTCTCCACCTCCCAAAGTACTGGGATTATAAGCGTGCGCCACCACGCCCGGCCAGTCTCATTCTTTTTGCTCATATTCTAAAACTATTATGTGATCATCAATGGAGTTACATTAAAAACCTAAAGTTATAACACTTTAATTAGGATTTTTATCAACTTAATTTCAATAATATACAAAATTTGGCTCCTATTCAGTTTTGTTCTCACCCTTTTCAATTGCTGATGTCACAAAATTACAACTTTATCAATTACGTGTCCAACATAAACTAATGATTGTTTTTATAATATATTAGTCTCTTAAATTATGTAAAAGACAAAATGTTGAGTCATTAGCCAAAGTTACGTAACATTAGCTTTTAGACTAATTTTTTTTTTTTTTTTTGCAGTACCGGGGATTGAACCCAGGGGCGTTCTACCTCCACACTACACCCCCGGCCCTATTTTTTATACTTTTATTGAAACCGGGTCTCATGGAGTTGCGGAGGGCCTCACTAAGTAGAGAGAGAGAGAGAGAGAGAGAAATAGCTGAGGCTGGCCGCAAACCCGGATCCTCCGGTCTCCCCCTCCCAAAGTACTGGGATTACAAGCGTGCGCCACCACGCCCAGCTAGACTAATTTTTTAATATGCTAGATTAATCATAGAGAAAACAAAAATTGGATCTATCAACCACTTTTACAACGAAACTAGTTTTTATAATTGCTGTCATGTTTACCTTCACTGGAATTTTATTTCTTCATACATCTTTTAGTTACTGTCTAGTGTCTTTTTATTTAAACCTCAGGGACTCCTGATAGGGACTCCTATCTATCAGGGCAGGTCTACTGGTAATAAATTCACGTGGCTTTTCTTATCTGGGAACTTAATTTCTCCCTCACATTTGGAGCAGAGTTTTACTGAACATAGGATTCTTGGTTGACCTGTGACTTTTTTTTTAACTAACTTGAATAGTAGAATAGAATTAACTACTTTGCCTCAAGGCCTCCAAAATTTCTGATAAGAAATCTGATGACAGTCTTATTGAGAATCTCTCCTTTTGAAATGTGTCACTTGTTTCTTCTTCTTTCTTGTGATGTTCAAGAGACTATCTTTGAGCCAGGTGTGGTGGTGCATACCTATAATCCCAGTACTTGGGAGGCTGAGACATGAGGATCGCAGGTTCAAGACCAGCCTCAGTAACTTAAAGAGGCTCTCAGCAACTTAATGAGACCGTTTGAAAATTAAAAAATAAAATAGGACTGGGGTATAACTTGAAGATTGAATGCTCCTAGGTTCAGTCCCCAGTACCAAAATAATAATAATAAAAAAACCTCTCTGGTTTTGGCTTTTAACAGGTTGATTTTAATGTATCTCAGTGTGAATTTTTATTCTATCAGAGTTCTTTGATTTCTTGAATGTTTATATCAAATCTGTAATAGTTTCAGCTATTTCTTCAAATAATCTCTCTACTTCTTTTTCTCTTCTTCTGAGACTCACATGGTACATAGGTTGGTTTGATGGATGCTGTCCCACAGGGCCTTTGGGGCTCTACTTGCTTTTCTACAAATTCTTTGTTTTTTTCCTATTTCTCAGCCTCAATCATTTCAACTGTTGCACATTCAAGTTTATTGATTGTTTCTTATGCCTGTTTTCTAAGCCATGGTAACTAAAAAATTCTGTTTTCTTCGAGATTTTTGTCTTGGTGGTGATGATTGAACCTAGGATCTCAGATGCTAGCTCTCTACCACTAAGCTAGAACATTTTTAATGTTAAATTTATGTTTAGATTTATGATTCATTTTGAGTAAATTGGATAATTGTGTGTCATCTTAAAATTCCATCTCCCATAGTACCTTTGCCAAAACTCATTGATAATATGTATTTGGATCAATTTCTCGGTCTGTTGTGCCCCATTAATCTATGTCTCTATGTTTTCACCAATGGCAAACCAATTGTAGCTTATCAGAAAGCCTTGATAACTAATAATGTGTGAGTCCTCCAAATTTTTCTTCTTTTATAAATAAATCGTTTCAGCTATTTTAAATTTTTTGTTTATTTTTCCATATAAATTTTAGGATCAGCTTGTGACTTTCTATAAAAAAAGTTACTGAGATTGTGTAGCTCTATAAATGGATTTGTGGAGAGTTGAAATTATAACACTACTGAATTTTCCAATCTATTAATATAGTATATTTTCCCATTTATTTAGATCTCATTTAATTCTTCTTAGCAGTGTCTTGTAATTTTTAGCAAACAAGTCTTGCTCATATTTTACTATATTTGCATCTTAACTTTAGTGGTTTTATGATTTCAAAGGATATGTTTTAATTTTCATAAAGGCTACGAAAATTTCCAATTTGTATTTCTAATAATAAAAACACAAGTGATTTTTGCATACTAACCTAAAAACCTAATCCTAAAAATGTGTAAAACTCAATGACTGGTTCAAGTAGGTTTTGATGGATACTATGGGTTTCTCCATGTAGACGGTTGTCTGTGAATTGATATGTTTTTACTATTTCATTTACTATCTCTATTGTATTTTTTTCTTGGCAATATTGCAGTGGCCATGATCTCCAGTGTTAATATAAAACAGTGTTGCTGAAAGTGTACCTTCTTGCCTTATACCCATTGTTAAGAAGAAAATACTGAATCTTACATTATTAAGGATTTACAATAGGGGCTGGAGGTGTAGCTCAATGGTAAAGTACTTGCCTAACTTTCACAGTGCCCAGAGTTTGATCCCAGAACTGCAATAGGGTGGAGAAAAAAAATTTGACTATAGATTTTTAATGTTTTTAATTAATAGTATTTCCAGAGTTTTTATTATGAAGGAATGTGCAGTTTTATTAAACATTGTTTTATTTTTTCATCTATTGACATTGATTATATTAATATTTTCTCAGTCAGGATCTGGAGTTTTCTTTGGTTCAATTATTTAAATAGATACATGAATACAGATGTTCCTTGACTCGCAAAGGGGTTACATACTAATAAGCCTATCATATATTAAAAGCATTCTAAGTCAAATGTACATTTAATACACCTAGCCTACTGAACAACATTGTACACTATAGAGTATCAGTTGTTCATCTTCATTGTCAAGTGGCTGACCTGGGGCTCATGGTTACCTGCCACTGCCCAGCATCAAAAGAAAGCATCATACCACCTATCATTAGCCCAGGAAGAGATGAACATGTGAAAGTATCACAGAAGCTTTTACCCAAGACAAATTAAAACACACATCCCAAAAAAGATGCATACAAAAACATTCACAACAGTTTTATTCATAATGAACAGATCTGGAAATCTCTAGTTTACCAATAAACCAGTGGATAAACTGTATTATATTTTTAAAATGAGTATTTTTCACTCATAGAAAGGAACAAGGTACTAATACATATCCACATAGATTAGTCCTCAAAATGTTAAGCTGAAAGAAAGAAGTCTTTTATAAAAGAGCACATAAGGGATGATTCCATTTATATGAAGTTCTAAAACAGGCAAACTAATCCATATTGGAAAAATATCTCATCAGTGGTTGCATCTGAGGGCAAGTGTGCAGATATTGATTAGGAAGAGATATAAAAAAATTCCAGGGGAATTAAAACCACTGATATCTTGAAAGGGATTTGGTTTTCAGATATATTTTTATACACACACATATATAATTGTCATACCCATTAAAAAGTATGTATTTCATTATATATAATTTTTACCTTAAAATTATAAATATTTAATACTGGCTAATGATAAAGATGTCCAAAGTACTTAGAGGTACCTAAACATTTCAGCAATCATATTAATAAATAGAGTTTGATATTTGTTTATGGTATATAACCTGACATAAAATGCATCAATAAATTTAGATGGATTTGTAGGTAAACAATGACAGATAAATGCATAGTTATGTGAGAAAACAAATATAATAAAGCTAATTGTGATTATCTGGGTATTCAGTGGTGGTGCATGCCTATAATCCCAGTACTTGGGAGGCTAATACAGGAGGATTACAGGTTTGAGGACACCCTCAGCAAGTAGTAAGACTCTCATCAACCTAGTGAGACCACCCTGTTTCCAAATAAGAAATAAAATTGCACTGGGAATGTAGCTCAGAGGTAGATTGCCTCTGGGTTCAATCTCCAGTACCACACACACAAAAAAAGACTAAATCATTGCTGGGAGGAAATCCACATGTTTATTCCCTTCAACCAGGAGTGAAAGGAAGCATTTATGAGGCTCTTATCTCCTTAAAATGCATTGCTGTTGTTGCTTTTGCTATTAGAACTCTAACCCCATGAGCCTGTACACCCTCCACTGAAATGTTGATAGAAAGCATCATTTGCATCATGCAATTCTCCAATTGAAAAGCTCTGAGTTCTTCAGGTGGAAGGGGAGTGATACCAATCAACACTTCAGTCCAATCCCTGATTGCAAAATGAAGGGCTAACTTGTACCACACATTTGATTGCAATTTGTACAAACTGATGAGTGATTTCGCAAAGTCAGTCTCCGGAGAAAGAAATAGTAATATTTCTTCTAACTTCCCAATGGCAAATTCAGATATGAAATGAAAACATTACCTATATCAAATGACTTGTGTTATTATTGTGAACTTGATCATAGATACTCTCTATTATTATCAAACAAGGATTCATTATCTCATGTAAATTGGAAGCCTTCTGGATTCAGTTCCCACTTTTCCTTCTCTCTGTTATCCTACCTCCACAATGTCCTTGGTGTAATATACACAGAACAATGCATACACGCTTATCCTGGTAATGTTGTAAAGTATTTTCTAATAATAATACATCTATGCCTACTAAAACTTGGAAAGGTGATTGTGCTACAATACAAGTTTTCAAATTGTTCAAACACAGATGCATGAAAATAATCTAGGTTGCTTATTTTAAAAGTGGATTTATGAAACCTACCTTAAAGCTAGCTACTCAAGCAGAATTCTCTGAGATAGTACCCAGAATTGGCTATCAACCTATCAATTGGCCAAAAAACATACATATGTATTGATAACATATATACATATAAAAACTCCAGAATTATGCTACCACTCAGTAAAGCTTAAGAATCATAGTGTTCTTACCAATTCTGCCTATGATTGGCATGAGAATCTTGGTGGCAGTTGTCACCTAGGGTCCAGCTGGTTGAGACTGCTCTTCTTAATAATACATGGGGAACATTTGAACTTTGGAATTAATAGAAGGAAAGAGGATTAATGGAAAACACTTTAAAGTCCATGATAAGATCACTTTACAACTATATAAAATGAGAAAGAGATGGTGTGAAAATTGAGATCAAAATAGGCAATAATTAATATCTAGCAAGGTTCTTGTTATAAGGCCTAATTCCTTCTTTCTAGACATTAGTAACAATCCTAACAGAATGAGGCTAAGAATGAATATTTTTTGGTCAGGGTCTTTTCTTTGTTTGCCATCCTTCTTTCTCTGAAATATAGCCTTCCTTAAATCAGCTAGGAAGTTCTAGTGTTGGGAGATAATTCCCCACAGGTCTCTCATGTTTCTGCAGATTTTGCAGCAGAGGAACTAACTGCTTTTGTTTTGAGCTATATTTGCAAAAATTTTTCTATAGCAAATGGTCTTGGAAGATAGAAATAGTGTCTTCCTCAAGATCAAAGAGCTCTACAAAGGTTTTCTTAGCACTCAGAATAAAAGATTCAGGTTTTCCAAGCTCAGCATCTCTCTCCTGTACACAACTCATTGGTGTACTGATGTCACCTGACCCTCTTCACATCACTTTGTGGGAACTGGAAGTAGGGGTTCTACTGCAAGAAAAGGCTGCTATTCTGGCTACAGCTCTTGCTGTGAGCTAGTGCCTGTCTCCAGCCTGAGTGTCATGTGACTCCCAGCAACATCCATGAATCTGTGGCAGGGTAATTTACTATCCTATATGTAAGGTGAAATCTCAGGTGCTTCACAGTTTTGGACAGCCAATTGCATAATATTTTCGATTTCTTTCTACTTACTGAAAGTTCAGACTAAGCAAAAAGCCCTTAACAACTTTATTTGTAAAACTCTAGTTATCTCTGTTGGCAATTTCTGGAATTTCAGGGGGCTCTTGCTGCTTCAAAGAAGCACTCTAGAAGTCCTCTACAGGCAATTTGTAATACTTAGACATGGCACCTCTCTCTTACCCAGATCTGCTCCGCCCTGCATTAACTCCCTTGAGAGTTCTGGTATGTGCTCCTCTGGAAGGGAGGGCAGGCATTTTATACCAACAACGCCTCTGCATATGCAGCAGCTTCCACATTGAAGCAGAACTGAAATACATTCTTCCATTGATTTTATGACTGACTTTCTGGATGCCTAATCAATCTGATCATAGCTGCTTATGTATTTGGAGAGGACAGAGGGGGTTTGTGATTCTTTACCAATTTCATCTCTGTGATCATATGTAGGCTTCCAAATATATTTATTCCAGTTTATTTCCTCATTTATGTAAATACAGAACTAAAGACTTAAATAATTTTATAGTTGAAAAAGAACTTAGAAGTCATCTATATGCAACCTCCTGCACAAAGCAATACACGTAAACAGGCACTGCTGGATCACTTAAAGTGAGGAGAGTTTATGGAACTCACAGTGAAGTGCATATTGGGATTGAGTTAGGTTTTGAGATATTTAGCAATGTCTGCTTATGCCAAGCATAATCCAGGTATCCTAATCATCTGCATCCATTAGTCCTAGGCCTACCCTCTAGAGCCAACACTGAATTAATCTCTTCCTTTTCAGATAACACAAGCAGTCTCTTCCCTTATCTAAACTTAGCAAATTACAGCAATTATTTTTTAATTGTATGCCTTCAAAAATCTTTGGTTATTCTGACAAAATTCATACTAAAATGCATTTCATCTGTGCTCACTCTGCCTAACAGCAAAACTTAATACACCATTAGCCTTTTTGTGCAGAAGTAACATAGTATAGATTTATTATGTTCACAGTTAACTAGAAATGTCAGCTTTTTTTACACATGGATTTCTAACAGCCAGCCTCATCATATTTTAAATTCATGCAATTGATTTTTTTTATCTAAAGCAATCTAAATACATTTTGTTAAATTAGTTTGGTAGGTCTTAATTCATTTTTTTCTATCTTTTTAAAATTCTTTTTGAATGATCTTTCTGTAATCAAAACTACTGGCACCTTCCTAAGTTTTATCATTCAAAAACTTACCCAATTAGTGATTAAAACATCAGATAGAACAGGGCCAGTAAAAATTATCTTTGATCTTCAACTTTAAACTTCTCTCATAGTTGATATTATTATAAAGATCTATATTTTCTACGTGTGATTATTTAAGGGCTTCAAATTTATCTTACTACATTTTCAGCTAGAATTTATTTGTTATCTTATTCACAAAGTTACAATGACTTGAGATAATTTAATCACTTTCTAAAATTTGAAAAATATTTTATTAATTTTTATTACAAAATTTATCAATATTTACTGTAGAAAAATTCAAATACACACCGAAAATAGTGCCAGTTGGCCCTCATACAAAGGTGGCTGTCTAAATCAGAATTGGTCCACATAGCCTGCAAAATAACATACAGATAAAGAAGTACAGATAAAACCACACAAATCACACTGCTTCAGCATTATTAGAAAACAGATAACACTACCAGTGTTATCTGTACACTCTTTATCTGTACATTAGGAAATCAACAATACATGCAAAAAAGCTACTCCTAGCCTTCTCGCTATCACAGGCAGAACAGAGCTAAGTCCATGGAAATTACATGGAAAAGAGAAAAGGAAGCATGACAGAGCAAGCACAAGGCCACCACAGAAAGAAATCCCAACACTGAACACAGGTCAGGAACCCGAGAGTTGAAAAGTACCCTCTATAATTAAAGGGTATGAACATATTTATGTCTGAGGTGAAACTCTTGAGCAAAGATTATTTCCAGGGAAGAAGAAGACAAGTAGAAAGGGTGAAACTTCCTTTTAAACTCTGAGAGTGGATGGGACTCTACGTCATTGGGTCCAGAGTTGGTAGAAAAGAAACTAGACCCTAAAGAAGGCAAACACAGGCAAGGCTTTATAGGGGCTTCTGCTTGAAGGAGAAGGAGATAGCAGTTTCTGAGAGCATCTAGCTGGCTCCAACAAAGGTCAAAGCTGTACAGCTTTTATGGCATATACAGGGTAGGTAGGGTCCTGGTCTCTTGAGGTTATCACATGCAGAGGTAGAGTTTCAGTGCACCTGTGCTCTTCTTCATCGTGTCTCTTCATGTGATGCATGTCCCATTACCATATTAAGTGTCCACCTTGGGTGTGCACTTCACTATGCTGAAAAGTAGTGGTAACTGCAGGTTACTTTAGTGACCACTGTACACAGGCATTTGTCCCTTATCATCTGGGAAAGTCCCTGATATTATTTTTAGAACAAGCCTACCTATTGTCCTGTCTCAGTGGGTTTGATTTAGTAACTGTCTTTGCTGGCTCTGGCTCTTGGTATTTCTGCTGACCTCGTGGTCCCAAAAGACTGAGCTGACTTCTCAACCTCTGTTACCAGGTGCATTGCCTTCATTCCATAGTCTTGGAGACTGCTTCCCTTATTCCTCCTAGGACTTTTCTAATATGTCTGTTGACCCATAAGATTGAGAGCTAGCTTGCCAGTCTCCTTCCCCCTTCCCCCAAGACAGGTTTTCTTCTTTTAATCTTAAAGCAGTCCTATTTTTCAGGGGGAGAGGGCTATCTCAAAGGCAAATAAGAAATTAAGACAAAAAAATAGAGCTCTTGAAGAAATGAAAACAAGATACATGGGTTATTTTCTCTCACTATACTATCATAAAAGTTACCTATTTAAAAAGTTACTTTATTAAATTACTAGAAAAGAATGTATTTTTGTAATAAGAACACTATTTATGAAATGGATAGAAAAATAGCCTATTTCCATATAAATCTACTGTAAGATACAACGAAAAATGATAAACAGTACTAATGAATCTCCCCCCAAAATAAAATATTTGAAGCAGAAAAAAACCCTATAGCACAACACTCAAACTGAATAAAATATCCTAAAGAAAGCATTTGAAGATAATGCTTATGTAATAAATTTAAAAATAGAAGTAGATAAAATAGCAAGAAAGGAAATAAGTCAATTGCAATCAACAAAGAAATTAAAGAAAAAGACATATGTGAGAATTAAGGTAAAAGATACTTGAGAATGGATTTAAATCAAAACTTAATAAGGGCAATTACATAGGGAAAGATTAAAAAATTTAAAAATGAGTTGGAAAAAATGATTAAAGTGGAATATAGACAAAGAAGATCTAACATGACTATAAAGTCCCTGAAGAAGATTATCAAATAATTCAATAGAACCCACATCATAACCTGTAATCTGGACAGTTCTACTTTTGGCCACAGGGCTGTAAGCAAGGCCCAGACTTACAATCCTGCCTCAACAACTAGAAAATTGGAACAACTATATAGGACAGCTATTTTCCAGCATTGGAGATCCGGTAGTAAAGGGCTGTGACCTTTGAGAGTTGAAAAACAAACAAGGTGAGCCCTATCATCACCCTCATATTGGGGAGTTCCTCAAAGTCCTGTGGTCTCAACTGGGTTGAGAAGCTAGAGCTTGGCTGACTACTGACAGGGAAAAACACACTCAAGACCACTAAGGAAACCTGGCCTAAAAGCATGAGATGGACATCTTCAGAACAAAACCGAGATATCAATTTTTCAGAATGAATGTGACAATTTTTTCAACTTAAGTTGAAAAAATTAGATATGAAAATAAAGACAACATACCACCATATAAAGCAACAGAATTCATAATTATTATAACATATTGTCTACAGTATCCACTTACTAATGAAAAATTATGAGGCATCAAAAATAAAAATAAAAAAGTGTAACCCACACACCTGAGAAAGGGCAGTCAATTAGAACACTCTGAACAGAAGCAGCTGTTGGATATAGTAAAGACTTCAAAGCTTTAATATATTATAAATATATTCAAAGAAGCTTTCAAAATGTTCAAAGAACTAGAGGAAAATGATAAAAGTGAGTAAACAAGAAATATGAACACCCACATACAATCTTTTAACAAAATGTAAATTATACAGTCAAAAATCTAATAATAGAAAGTTAAAACTCACTAGAAGGGGAACAACAGCTTAGGTGGATTTAGGCTACTTGATTTTGAGATACGCTAAAGCAATAGAAATAGTTTGGTTTAGTCTAAGTAAAAATATTTAGGCAAATGAAATTTAAAAAGCACTTAGAAGCAGACCCATATATTCATGAGTTTTGAGTCTTAAGATTGACTGATCGCTGAAATGGAAAGTTTATTGAGCTGTTACAGATGCTAGTAAAAAAAAAAAAAAAAAAGACCAGACATGATTCCACCACTACCAGCAGCAAGGCTAGATAGCAGTTAGAACTGTGGGGGGTGGACCTAAGAAAGAGCATTTTTATAGAAAATTTGAGGAAAGAACCCATAAGTTGTTTACACTGAATTTACATTGGCTAGATAAGTAGTGTGGGATAATGTGAAGCTGGGAATCTGGGAATCTTTCAGGACTGGAGCCCAGTCCAAGAGGAAGAGTATTTGTGGCTCCTGGATTGGTTGAGGTGAATAGTCAGGAAAGTTTTTCATAAGCCATTGCAGCAAACTGGGGATTGAGTCAAGATTTAAACTTACATTCAGAAACATGGAACAGACTTTTTGTTCTGTTACATTTTGTTTTGCTTCAGCCCATGGCAGGTAACTGGTTAATTTCCTCTTATCTCCTCCTGCCATTGTAATTAAATTTAGGACATCTCAGTATTAAAATTACGAAATTTCCAGCTAACAGTACTTGGAAACTGGATATCTATCTGTAAAAATAGACCTCAGATTCACATCATATACAAGATTAATTCGAAATAATTCAATGACCTATTGTAAAAATTAAAACCGTAGATCTCCTAGAAGATAACAAAGGATATGATCTTTGTGACCTTATGTTAGGGCAGACTCAGATTCCTCAGACACAACATAGAAAACAGAAGGAAACAATTAAAAATGTATGAAGTAGATTTCATCAAATTTTAAAGTGCTTGATTTTCAAAAGGTACAGCTGGGAAAATTAATAAGCTATCACAGAAAATGAAAAAATTCATAACACATACATCTAAAATAGGAGTTGTACTCAGAAAATATTTTTAAGTTTCTTGTAACTCAATAATATAAAGACAGGTCCCTAAAAATTGGCAATGGATTTGAACAGAAACCGTGGGGGGCAGGGAAAGCCATGTGATTGGACAATAATCACATTAAAAGGTATGCAACATCAACACTCAGCAGGGAATTCAAACTAGAATGACAAGTAGATGCGACTAGACATCCACTCTAATAGCTAAAATAAAAGCCAAACAAAATGGAATATACAATGTGTTGACAAGGAGGCAGAGAACCTAGGCACTTATGCACTGTGGTAATGACATTAAATGTTTCAAAAACTTTGCCAAAGAGTTTGGCAGTTTCTCATAAAACTAAATATACTTGCACCACATGATCCAGCAATTCCACACTAATTTTTCAAAGAGAAACAAAAACATACGTTCACACCAAGACTTATCCGCAAATATTCACAGAAAGCTTATCTAATAGCTCAAATGCGAAACAATACATATGTCTATAAAGAAAGTAAATTCTCAAGAAAACTGTAATACATGCATACAATGGAATACTACTTGTCTGTAAAAGAATAGACTGCATACAACATTATAGATGAAACATACAACAGCATGAATCAATTCTAAAACTATGCTGAGAAAGAAGACAAAATAGAAGCTCTGCACAATATAGTTCATATCACATGATTTAATTTATATAAAATTCTAAAAGCTGGTCATGGTGGCACAAGTCTGTAATCCCTGTACTTGGGAGGATGAGACAGGAGGATTGTAGGTTCTTGGCCAGCCTCAGCAGCTTAGGGAGGCCCTCTAACTTAGTGAGACCCTGTTTCCAAATAAAAAATAAAATAGGGTTGAGGGTGTATCTCAGAGGTAGAGTGCCACAATATAAATTTAAAAATAAATGAAATTATAGAAAAGTGAAATATAATCTATAGTAATAGAAATCAAATCAGTGATCACATGAAGCTAGGGAATGGTGCAAGGGAACTTCCTTGAGCTGTGGAAAGTCCTGTATCTAGATGCAGTAGTTATTGGTTCATGAGTTACACAAAAATATCCATTTATCAAAAGCCATCAAACTCTGCAATTTTAATGACGGAATTTAATGTGTGTAAATTATATCTCAGTGCAATTCAGTTAGGGGAAAAATGACCCTCTAATCAAAGAGACCTTTCTTGAAATAAAAGACCTGTATCTACATATTACAAAGAATAACTCACTAGGTCACTGGAATGAATAACTTAGAATTTTGTGAACTCTAGTAGTGTTAGTGTTATTTAAATATAAAGAAAAAATTCTCAGGATTTACACACAATAAAAAACCAAAGTCAGAAAATAATAATCAGACTTCTCAAAATCAATATAGAAAAAAGGCCACAATGGAGTAGCATCTTTAAGAAATTTAAGGAAAGAGTGATCTAATGATGCTATATCCTACTAAGCTACTATTCAAATATCAAGGCCACAGATAACAAATTTATACCAGAAAGGACTCAGGTTTCTCTTATGAGTCTTTATAGTAGGAACTACCAGAAAATGATCTTTATCAAACTGAAAAATAATGAGAAAATGAGAAATTTTGGGCAAAAGGATTTATGCTAAGCATTTAATATATTTAATTATAACTATATATCAAGAAGAAGGATAAGAAAATGATGGAAAATTAGTACATAAATATAATTTCACAAAGTATAAACTATTCAACTTAAAATATGGAAAAAGTAAAAATAAAAATAAGTTCATTAATTGTTGGAGAGCAAATCAAAAGATAATCATGTAAAACTAATAAACAGAGTAATAAAATATTGTTTGGGAGTTGTTTTTCCCTTACATTTTTAATTTATTAAATTTGCTGTATAAGGCCGAGCGTGGTGGCACACGCTTGTAATCCCAGTACTTTGGGAGGCAGAGACCGGATGATCCAGGTTCGCGGCCAGCCTCAGCTCTCTCCCTCTCTCTCTCTCCCTCTCTCTCTCTCTACCTAGTGAGGCCTTCCGCAACTTTGTGAGACCCGGTTTCAAAATAAAGTATAAAAAAAAAAATAGGGCCAGGGGTGTAGCGCGGAGGTAGAATGCCCCTGGGTTCAATCCCCGGTACCGCAAAAAAAAAAAAAATTTTGTTGTATAAACACTTTAATTTTCCCAAGAGGAACATACTGTGTCCTCAAGTTCCTGGATGAAGACGTAGCCGCACTGTGACGGAAACTGCCTGCAGCCCTTCCTCAGTGCTCATTCTGTGTTCCCTTAAACCATGCTTATGTGACAAGTGAAGACATGTCTCAGGCACTGACGTCTCACACCTGCTCCTGAAGGTCGCAGGACTGAATACTCCAGACTCAGTTACGACCACATCCATGTAACCTAGTTATGTTTACAGAATAAAAAGTAGTGACTGTCACACATTTTAATCTTGGTAAGGAGACTGAGCCTGCCCAGGCAATGTACTGTTTTATGGAATAAAGTCATCTTGATTAGAAGGAAAAAAAATGAATGAATTGTGTGGTTTGTGAATTATATCACAATAAATCTGTAAAAAAGAATCACCTTATATTTTCACTATTCAGTAGTCAAGTTTCTGACATTTATCTTCAATTACTGAAGCCAGATACATCATTTCACTTACCTCCCTGATTTTGGCATCTCTTTGCTTCACCATGTCTCCACACTCAAGGTATAACCAAGACCAAAATCAGCACCACTAAACATTTCACTGTGACATCACTGGATATCAGAACATAGACTTGGATATCATGTCCAGTATTTTCTCTCAGTTCATATTTGCTTTTATCTGCATCTCTGTCTGTTATGCCTTTCCCACACCTTCACCTCTCAGCAAAACAAGCTCCGAAGAATGGATCTGACCAACTAATTCATGTTTTTCTTCAAAGGCTCACACTATGCCCCAACATCACTTTCTATGGAAACTCCATCACAATAGTCAAATACTTCAACAAAAGAGAGAGAAAGAGAGAGAGAGAGAGAGAGAGTTTTAATACTGGAACAAAAGAGATTGAGAATATGGAGAGATTTTCATGTACCCTGAGATCAGGACACATGCCTCCTACTGAGGCTGGCTCTTGAGTGCCCCGGTTTATATTTCTACCCTCCGCATTATAATTTTGCGGGATAGTATTTCCCCAAGGAGCTCCTCTTACCTAACCTGGGTACCTTAAATTTAGTTTGTTTTTTGTCCTCTCCCTCATGGCCCTCTCCCCTGCATATCATATATGGAATATGTTTAAGGTGAGAAAAATTAGGAAAGCAATAAATTCAAATACTTCCTTTGTCATTTATATTATTTTATTGAAACCTTTTATCAACTTTGGCATTTTAATTCTCTTTGTCTAAAAACTGTTAAACATTTCAGACAAGACATCTATAAAGACTTAGAAAGAAAACTATGACTGAAGAAAGCCTGGAGAACATTATGTTAAGTGAGATCAGCCAATCACAGAAAGTGAAGGATCATATGTTTTCTCTAATATGCACAATATAGGGAGTAATTGGGATACCAGAGGAGCTCCAGACAATGGTGGAGAAGTCTCAGAAGAGGCAGGGTGGTGGTCAAAAGGGAGGGTAAGGTGAAGAGTGAGGTTCATTAATGGAATTACTACCATCGACTATGTGTATATATGAGAATATACCAACATCAATATCAGTACTCTGTAGTGGGAAGGGCAGGGAAATGAGAAGGTGGGGGTGCCAAGTGCTGTGTACATGTACATCACTGTCAATAAGATTTTCATGGGCACCATCTTGGTCAGGCTGCACCAGCAGCTACCGGCATTGCAACTTCCAAATGCTGCCAACAAAGAAGCCAGCGACCTGTTGTAAATCTAGCAACCACAGATCATCAGCAACGAAAGCAAGCAACAACTTGCTCCACACTGGACAGAGGCCCGAACTGCTGTGACAGCGGAAGCAGCGGCAGCACCATCTTGGTCAGGCTGCGCCAGTGGCTACCTGCATTGTGGCTTCTGCAGTTCTGCAGCCCACCAAAAAAAAGCCAGTGACCTGTTGTAAATCCAGCAACTGCAGATCATCAACAATGAGAGTGAGCAGCAATTTGATCCACGCTAACAAAGACATGAATGCCCAGAAGCCTGACCAGAACCTGTGGCAGTGGGGCGGAGCTTAACCCTCCCACAGAGATTAAGAGCAGCACTCAACAAGACCATAAGTAAATGAACCACCCCAGGGGGAGATCAACCAGCGTGGCCACAGGGACTCTCGTGGCAAGCAATAGACTTGTGGGGTTGAGACTTTGCGGATCACCACTGTGAGGTGGGAGTGGGGTCTGCTATAAGACTCAGTAGATGCATGGATAAGCAGACAGTCCCAGGCAACATTCAGGTGGGACAGATCTACAGCCCATACATCACAAGCCCTTGAAGAGTTCCCAAGGATTTCCACAAGTCACATAGTCATCGTACCTGAGGAAAAATTCCATGACCTTCTCTGTGGAAAACCTGAGTTCTGTGTTTGCACAGAGTTGGGTCAAAGTGACATCCACCACTTCTGTAGGCAAAAAGAGGCACAAACCCAGGGACCCAGGCTGGTGACACCGGCCATATGTGTAGACAGAGAGAGATATAGAGACAGCTCCAGTAGAGAAGGCAGGGACCCACACTTGCAGTGAGAAGGGCACTAGCAGCACTGGGCACCTGCACAGGCAGTGAGAGGCCCAGGCAAGGGTCCCAGTCACCAAGTAGACAAAGAATTGGACCTGCAAACTAATATTATACCGAACACATGAGAATAACCATTCAGTAAAGGTTAATCACCTTTAAGGCTCACCTAGAAGCAAATATCTACCTCCAGAATAAGATACTATGAAGGAAGAGAGATTAGACATAGGAAACCTACAGAGTGACAGAAAGATGCCAAAAGCAACAAAGATATAAAATTAAGAAATCTGAAATCATGACAAGGAAGAATAGCAAAGAAACAATGAGCTCCCACAACTCCACAACATCAGAACATGCCAAAACAGAAGTGCAAAGATTACAAGAAGGACAATTCAGAACTTGAATAGTAGATATGATACAGGATTTCTGAAAAGAATTCAGAGACAGCCTGAAAGAAATAAAGGACCAAATGAACAAAGAATCTGACACCCTGAATAGAAATCAAAAAGAAGCTCTGAAGAAACTGAAGGATGCAATAATTGAAATGAAGGCATCAATACAAACTATCAATAATAGACTAGACCACATGGAAAACAGAATCTCACTTTTAGAAGATGACCTCTCCAAAAATGAACACATAGTAGATAACGTAGAAAAAACAATTTGACCGCATGTATTGGGCATTGAAGAGATCTCAGCCAATCTTAAAAGAGCAAACCTAAGAATAATAGGCATAGAAGATGGGATAGAAGCTGAAACCAAAGGAATCAATAATCTTTTCAGAGAAGTAATAGAAACATTTCGAAACATAGGAAAAGAGGTCAACACACAGGTACAGGAAACATATAGAACCCCTAATAGACAAGAACAGAGAAGAGGTTCACCATGCCACATAATAATGAAATTGACTAATGTAGAGGGCAAGGAGAGAATCTTAAAGGCAACGAGAGTAAAAGACCAAATAACATTCAGAGGCAAACCAATAAGAATCACTCCCATCTTTTCAAACCAAGTCATAAAAGCCAGGAGGGCCTGGAGCAACATATTCCAAACTCTAAAAGAAAACAACTTCGAGCCAAGACTTATCTATCCAGCACAGATATCTATCAAATTTGACAGGGAAATAAAAACCTTCCATGACAACCAGAAGCTAAAAGACTTTATGTCTTCCAAACCAGCACTAGAGAAAACACTCAAAGAGATTAATTACAAAGAAACAATAACAAAGAAACGCCATAATAAGAGCTGGGCGTGGTGGCGCACGCTTGTAATCCCAGTACTTGGGAGGTGGAGACCAGAGGATCTGGGTTCGAGGCCAGCCTCAGCTACTTAGTTAGGCCCTCCACAACTTAGTGAGACCTGGTTTCAAAATAAAGTATAAAAATAGGCCCGGGAGTGTAGCTTGGAGGTAAAATGCCCCTGGGTTCAATTCCCAGTGCGGCAAAAAAAAAAAGAAACGCCATAATAAGAGAAACAATGATTTCCATCAAATGAACAGCTAGGCAAAGAAGAACAAACACTACCTGAAACAGAAATTAAAACTCAAATTGATAGGAATTAGAACTCATCTCTCAATAATCAACTGAATATAAGTGGTCACAACTCCCCAATCAAAAGACATAAGGTGGCAAAATGGATTAAAAATCATAATCCATTTATATGCTGCCTGCAAGAAACACAACTTACAAGTAAGATACACACAAACTAAAGGTGAATGAATGGAGCAAGGTAATCCACGCTAATGGAACTCGAAAACAAGCAGAAATAGCAATTATGATATCAGACAAATTAGACTTCAAACCTAAATTTATCAGAAGAGACAAAGAAGGTCATTTCTTACTGGTAAAAGGAACAATCCAGCAAGAAGATATAACAATAGTCAACATTTATGCCCCAAACATAGATGCAACCACTTTCATAAAAGAAATTCTTTGTGACATTAAGTTACACATAGATCCCAATACAATAATACTGGGAGACTTCAACACCCCTCTCACACCAATAGATCAATCTTCAAGACAAAAGGTCAGTAAAGATGCCTCAGATTTAAAGAACACCATAAACGAAATGTACCTACTAGACACAGAGAATATTCCACCCAATTACAGCTGAATTCACATTTTTTTCAGCTGTTCTAAAATAGACCTTCTCTAACATAGACCATATCCTAGGTCACAAAATGAATACTAGCAAGTTCAAAAAATGTGATATAATCCCCTGTTGTCTTTTTGGACCATAATGGAATGAAAATAGAAATCAACTATAAGAAGTCCCAGAGAAATTTCATAAACATGTGGAGACTGAACACCACACTGCTGAATGAGGAATAGGTCACAGAAGAAATAAGGGGAGAAACTGAGAAATTCCTAGAAACAAATGAAAACAGAGACAAAAGACATCAAAATCTCTGGGACACTCTGAAGGCCGTGTTAAGAGGAAAATTCATAGTACTGAGTGCTGACATAATAAGAACAGAAAATCACCAAATACATAACCTAATAACACCCCTCAACACCCTTGAAATACAGGAACAGTCTAACCCCAAAGCCAGTAAAAGACAGGAAATTATTAAAATCAGAGCAGTATCAATGAAGTAGAGAATTAAAAAGATACAAAAAATCAACAAAACCAAAAGCTGGTTCCTTGAAAAAATAAACAAGATAGATAAACCACTAGCCAACTTTAACAAAAGAAAGAGAGAATCAACCCAAATTATTAAAACAAAAGATAAAAATGGTGATATTACCACCGACAGTGTGGAAATCCAGAGGATTATCAGAAAAATACTTTGAAAAACTATACTCCAACAAAATGGAAAACCTATAAGAAACTGAAAAATTTCTAGACATGTACAACCTTCCAAGTTGAATCAAGAAGATATAGAAAATTTAGGCTGACCAATAGCAATTAAAGAGATTGAAGCAGCAATAATGAGCCTACCATCAAAGAAAAGCCCAGGTCCATAGGGTTTCCCAGGTGAATTTCATAAAAGTTTATAGACAAACTAATCCTAATACTCCTCAATCTATTCCATTAAATAGAAAGACAGGGGACTCTTCCAAATACATTCTATGAAGCCAAAATCACATTAATACCAAAACCAATAAAGACAGCTCAAGAAAAGTAAAGTATATGCCTATATTGTTGTGAATTTAGACATAAAATTTCTAAACAAAATATTAGTAACTTGCATTCAAAACCACATCAAGAAAATCATACACCATGACCAAGTCAGGTCCATCCCAAGGATACAATTCTGGTTCAGTATACGAAAAACTATCCATGTCATCCACCACATAAACAGAATGAAAGGCAAAAGTCACATGATCATTTCAATAGATGCTGAAGAGCATTTGAAAAAATCCAACACCCATTCATGATAAAAACACTGCAGAGAATCGGAATAGAGGGAACATACCTCAACATCTTAAAGGCAATATACAACAGGCCCACAGCCAACATCATTTTGAATCGGGAAAAACTATGAGAGTTCCCCTTAAAAACAGGAACAAGACAAGGATGTCCACTGTCACCACTCCTTTTAAATATAGTACTAGAGCCTCTAGCCAGATCAATAAGGCAAGAGAAGGAAATCAAAGGAGTGCAAATAGGAAAAGAAGAAATGAAACTATATCTGCAGATTACATGATACTATACTTACAAGACCCAACAAACTCAATGAAAAGGCTTATAGAACTGATCAACAAATTCAGCAGTGTCTGCATACAAAATCAATCTTAAAAAACAGAAGCTTTTCTATATACCAACCACAAGTCCCCTGAAAAAGAAGTCCAGAAAACATTTCAACTCACGATATCCTCAAAAACAATAATATATGTAGGAATAAACCTAATCAGGCAGGTAAAAGAACTCTACAAGGAAAATTATAAAACATTGAAAAAAGAAATTGAAGAAGATCTTAGAAGATGGAAAAACCTCCCATGCTCTTGAATAGGCAGAATAAATATCATCAAAATGGCCATTCTTCCAAAAGTGATCTACAGATTCAATGCAATACCCATTCAATTACCAAGGTCATTCTTCACAGATATAGAAAAATCAGTCCTCAAATTCATCTGAAACAACAAAAACCCAGAATAGCCAAAGTAGTTCTCAGCAACAAGAACCATGCAGGATGCATCACAATACCTTACTTCAAACTATACTCCAGAGACATAGTAATAAACGCAGCATGGTACTGGCACAAATGCAGACACATAGACGAATGGAGCAGAATAGAAGACTCAGAAACAAATCCACACACTTATTGCCAATTGATTTTTGACAAAGGAGCCAAAAACATACACTGGAAAAAAGATAGCCTCTTCAACAAATGGTGTTGGCAAAACTGGTTAACTACATGCAGAAAAATGGAAATAAACCCCACTTTCTCACCTTGTACAAGAGTCAATTCAAGATGTATCAAAGACCTGGAAATTAGGCCAGAGACCTTCTAAATCCTTGAAGAGGGCATAGGTCCACCTCTTCAACACATAGGCACAGGCAAAAATTTCCTCAACAAGACCTCAAAGAGGATCAATACGTGGGATTGCATTAAACTGAAGAGCTTCTGCACAGCAAAGGAAACTGTCAAGAACCTCAACAGAGATCCAACAGAATGGGAGATTTTTGCCAGCTACTCCTCTGATAGAGGACTAATATCTAAAATATAGAGAGAATTCAAGAAACTCACCACTAAAAAAACAAATAACCCAATCAAAAAAATGGGCAAGTGAACTAAATAGCCACTTCACAAAAGAAATACAAATGGCCAATAAATGTATGAAAAAATGTTCAACATCATTAGCAATCAGAGAGATGCAAATCAAAACTACCCTGAGATTTTACCTAACCCCAATTAGAATGGCAATCATTAAAAACACAAACAATAACAAATGCTGGCGAGGATGTGGAGAAGTAGAAGTACACTGTTGGTGGGATTGCAAATTAGTGCAACCACTTTGGAAAACAGTGTGGAGGATCCTCAGAAGACTGGGAATGAACCTACTGTATTACCCCACAATACTACTCCTGGGTATCTACCCAAAAGAATGGAAACCAAACTACTAGACTAATGCATGTGTCTATATGTTCATAGCTGCACAATTCACAATTGCCAAACTGTGGGACCAGCCAAGATGTCCATCAACAGATGAATGGATGACAAAACTGTGGGGTACATATACACAATGAAATTATGCAGTCATAAAAAAGAAGAATTTACATCATTTGCAGAGAAATGGATGGAATTAGAGAATATTATGCTTAGTGAGATTAGTCAGTCACAAAAAGTGAAAAGTCGGATGCTCTCCCTAATATGCGGAAGCTAGGGAGAATAGGGCATAGGAGGGACTCCAAACAAAGATGGAGAAACCCTTATATGAGTAATGAATTTGACCTAACTGAGGAAGATGGGCAAGGGGGGGGAGAGGGAAACACCCTAGTGCACAGGATGCACATACACAAATTTATCAAAGTCAATTACTATGCTGAGCATGAGAAGGAGGGAAGGGGAAGGAAGGGGGGTGGGAATTGGGGGAGGGCTAATTGACCGATGTGTGCAAGTATACTTCTACCACCCTGAAACCCATCGAGATGTATGATTACAATGCACCAATAAAATAAATAAATAAATAAATAAATAAGGTTTTCATTATGATGTGAGTCTATAATGCACCAATAAAAGTGCATTAAAAATAAATACATAGCCGGGCATGGTGGCGCACGCTTGTAATCCCAGTACTTTGGGAGGCGGAGACCGGAGGATCCGGGTTCGCGGCCAGCCTCAGCTCTCTCTCTCTCTCCTTAGTGAGGCCCTCCGCAACTTCGTGAGACCCGGTTTCAAAATAAAGTATAAAGAATAGGTCCGGGGGTGTAGTGCAGAGGTAGAACGCCCCTGGGTTCAATCCCTGGTACCGAAAAAAATAAATAAATAAATAGAAAGCATGCTTAAAAAAAGATTACCAGTATTCTTTTAAGAACTTTACCTAGTAAGTAGAGGAAGGTGAACAAAATATCTTCTGAAGACACTTTTAAATTAATTCAATACCACTCCCAGCACCTGAGGTGTGTGGACATGAAATGAACAAAGGCAAATGACGCCTCACAGAGAGCATCAGCTGCAGGGGGAGCTCAGCCTCCATGGGGGGTGGGAACCCAGTAATGGATGCTGAGACTTTAGGGGACTCCCAGGCCCTGCCATTTACTGTCCACCTGCCCCCAAAACATTAATCAGGGCTGTATCAACACAAGTCCACATTGCTAATTACTAAATAATTCTTTGGGGGGAAATGAATACTTCAACCCTTGGTAATCTGCTGCTGTTTAACAGAGCTAAAATTTTACTCTTTAGCTATTTTTGGTCTATCCTAACATTCTTTTGCTTCAACGTGGTCTTTCTTCCTTTGCCTCTCCTGTGTGTAAGGTCTAGCATCCTTTTCTGGGTATCATTGTGTTACCAAATGCAGGTTCAGAGTTTCATCTTATGGAAAAAACAGTATCTGAGAGACAAGTGTTGTGGGGAAGGAAAGGCTTTATCCAGTGGCCAAAAAAGGAAGAGGGAACTTTGCTCACAAATTGGGGAGTTGAGGGGTTACAGATATAGAATGGAATAATAAGGGAGAGAGGGAGGCTAATAGAAGGGAGGAACATTTGTGCCTTTTCTGGGAATAGAGAGAGATATTCCAGGAACTCAGGTAACACCTCTTTTCACTCCTTCCATTGGCTGGTGTTTCTGTTCATGGTGGCTGGAAGGTGACTTTTGCCTTGAAGAGGGGAAGACTAGTCAAGTTTAGGTTAAGTTAACCCTATATTACAGTTTTGAACAAAACATTTCTCAAATCTTCAACAGGTCTACATGCAGAGCTTAGTAGAATCTGACCCAAAATTTAAGACAACAAAGGAGACAAGCATTATACGAAGACAGAGATGTTGGTCTTTCTGTCCTGTTCCAGGTACCCAACAGACATCCGAAGGCCCAAATGAAGAGTTAGTGTTTTTGGCAAAAGTAACCTCAGGTCCCTGAAGAGTAACCTAGGCAATGGTTATCATCATAACCCACACATCAGATGTGTTATCTACAGCAAAGCTAATGGGAGACTAATATATTGCCCAGCTGTGTGACCTCCAAAATTAGTGATTCTAAAGACAATTAGGAGAAAGTGAAGCTAGACGGTTTATTTAGATTTTTTTTCTCAGTAACAAATGTTTAGTATGTTTTTTCAGGTTGAAAAGTATATTTTCCTGTTTCCTTTATCTTCTTTGTCATGTTTTTGGGTGTTTTTTGTTGCTGTTATTTCTTTTGGAGGGGTTCAATTTTTTGGAGACTGAACCCAGAGTCATCCTACCTCCAACACTATTTACTTATTTCTTTATTTTGTGGATTTAGGGGTTGAATCAAGGGGCATTCTACCTCCGAGCTACACCCCCAGCCCTATTTTTTATTCTTTATTTTGAAACAGGGTCCCACTAAGTTGCAGAGTGCTTCACTAAGTAGCTGAGGGTGACCATGAACCTGTGATCCTCCTGTCTCAGCCTCCCAAGTACTGGGATTACAAGCATAAGCCACCATGCCAGAGGGTCTCCCTTAGTTTGCTAAGTTTCTGAGGCTAGCTAAACCTGAGATCCTCCTGTCTTAGCCTTCCAAGTATTGGGATTATAGGCATGTGCCACCATGCCCAGCTTCTTTGTCATGTTTTAGATGGGTCTTCAGGAACATCTGCAAAAATTTTGCCTCTAACTCTAAGCCATGGAGTCAAAAACTATTTATATCCTCTCCTGGTGCCAGGTATTGGTGTGGGAACTTCTCCCTGCCCAGCTGTGATCACACAGCCTCCTGTCACATTAGCCTGTTGATTAATGGAATCTGCAACCCTAGCATGTAGGTGGGCCATTAGTGAAGTGCTCACCATGTCCTTGCAGTCCCCCCTCCTCATTTGCACATTGGTTTGACTTCATAAGAAGAACATTTTCTTTGTTTCCTCTGCCCTTTAGCAGTTTTTCAAGGAGGAAATGGTGTCAGCTGTTAAGATGGATTTTAATTATTGACTCATCAGGCTTGGCCTTCCCTGGGGAAAGGGGAATCTGCTTTTTCACATTTGTGCTATTGAGGGCAATGTCTAAGGTATGATAAATAAATAACAGCGCATGATGAATGTCTGATCCTCTGTGGGCCACAAGAGAAAACTTCTGTCAAGGCAGCTATGCTTCTTTATTCTTTAACAAGGTGTTGTCCTGTCACAGCCACAGTTGCTGCCCTGGAACAGTGAGCAAGGCTTTATAGCACCCATTTTTTCCATGCTTGGAAGAGGAGGATGGCAGGCTCAATAAATCCTAAATTGTGGGGCTTGTCTGTTTTCAGGCTTCTTTTAAAGGACGAAGAGTGAAAGTGAGATTCTGCACTGGGGACTTAGATGCAACCTTTCTTCCTCATTGTAAAGCTCTGAGCATCCCACTCTCTCTCTATTCTTCAGTTTCCTTATCTATAAAATAGAGGCAATACTGTGCTCTGCCTGTACTACAGCACTATTATGAAGCCCCAATAAAATAATGTCAAAAATTAAAAACAAATATTTATTAACATCATTATCAGTAAGAATATTCTCTTTCTTTTTTCTTTTAGGTACTGGAGATTGAACCCAGGGGCATTCTACCTCTGAGCAACACCACCAGCTCTATTTTATTGTTTATTTTGAAACAGAGTCTCACTAAGTTGCTGAGGGTCTCTTAAATTGCCGAGGCTGGTGTTGAACCTGTGATCCTCCTGTCTCGGCCTCTCAAGTACTGAGATTACAGGCATTTGCCACCATGCCTGGCTGCTGCTGCTGCTTCTTTTTTTAATTTGACCTTTTTATTTGTTTAAGTTTTATGAAAGCTGGGGCTTTGTTTTGCTCACTTCTGTACCCCCAGTACCTGAAATAGTGCCTGATACCTGGTGAGCATTCAATCAAATATTTGAGGAAGAAATGAAGGAAGAAATGAAGAACTGAGCTAAGTGCCTACCATGTAGTGACTCTGGTTGATACTGGGTAATATAAAGGTAAAAAAAAATAGGCATGACTGAGACTATTGTGTGAGTACAGTTCCATAGACAATATAGAATACTTAGGGCACAGATATCAAGTTTCCTTTAAGTTAAATAGGATTAGAAAGAACAATGAAAACCAAACATATACTACTCAACCAAGGTCTAAAATGAAGGGAAATTTTGAAGCCGGTAAGTTTCAAGGAATGAGCTTTTCTATTTTATGTTCTACATCCTCCTTGATTTTCTCCTGTCTTTCTATTTCAGACACCCCCTTATAGCTAATTCTATTCTTCCCCATTTGCAAATTCTTCTTATAAAACTATATCAGTGATTTTCATTATATTAATGCATTTCTCAAACTAGTGTACTGGGAGAGATCAATATGTGCTTTAACTAAAGTAGGTTTTGTTGTTTAAAAAGTCTGGAAAATGCTGTTAGGTAATGTTAAACACCATGGCATGAATCTACAGGTTATGTTAATTTGGTAAGAATTGATATCATAGAGTGATGAAGTATTCCCACTCATGAATATGTATATCTTTCCATTAAGTCCTGAAGTCATTTTTATAGCCTTTAGTAAAATCTTCTGCCATGTTTGTTAAATTTATTTAAAGTATAGTGTATTTATGCCACTTAAAATAGTTCTTAATTCAATTCTCAGCAGTTTGTTACTAGTATATAGAAATATAATTAATATTTGTATATTGACATTCATCTGATTTGGACAAATTTTATATATACTAGTTTTATAGATTCCTTAAGATTTTTATGTAGATATTAATAATGTCATCTAAAAATATAAGATTATTTCTCCCTTTCTGATAAATATGCCTTTTATTTCCCAATCTTCCTCAATTGTAGTGGTTCAAAACACAGTAAATAGCTTCCTACTATTTCTAGTGTGCTGAGTTTTTACTGAAACAAGTGTTGAATTGTGTCAACTTTGTTTTCCTTAATGTGTCAAATTACATTGATTGTCTTTTGAATGTTAAACTTTGCTTTTCTGCAATAAGCCCCACTTATCCACAATACATTATCAATTGGTGTGTGTGTGTGTGTGTGTGTGTGTGTGTGTGTGTGTATACATGTATCATATAGATGGAATAAATTTGCAAATATATATATTTTAAGTTTGGTGTCTATATTCATGAGGGTCATTTACATGTAATGTGTTTATTTTGGGAATATCTTTGTCAGGTTGTCAGGCTTCTTTATCAGTATTTTGATGGTCTAATTACAGAACTTGGTATTTATTGTTTTTTAATCAAAAGATTGGCAGTATTACTTTCTTAAATGTTTGGTAAAATGTATCACTTGAGCAACTGTACTTGGAATCTTCTTTGTGAGAAAATGTTGAAAATTTTTGATTATTTTAATGGATATATGAATCTTCAAATTTTGTGTGATCTTGTATCCATTTTGGTAAGTTTTAAATTTTAAGAAATCTTGTGTAAGTTGGCAAATTTAATGGCATATAATTATTCTAAACATTCCTTTAGTAGCTTTTAATATTCATATATCTATACTGGTATATCATACTTTAAGGAGATACAAAATTAATTATTTGTGATTATTTTTCCCTTTCTCTCCCTCTATCTTCTTCATTGACCTAAACTCAGTATATGTCAATTCCGTAAATACCTTAAAAGAAACAACTTTTAGCATTGTAATTTTTTGTTTTTACATATAAACATTCTATGTTTTTACATATAAACATTTAAGGCTGTAAACTTTCCTCTGTTTTTCCTATTCATTTTGATCTTCTGTATTTTCATTGTAATTTAGTAAAACTAATTTCTAACATCTCTTGTGGCTTATTCTTTTGCCCATTGTTGCTTTATACCTATTTTATAGTTACTAATTTGTAATTTAATTCTATCATGATCAGAGGACATAAAGTTATCTTTTAGCCCTATTTAAATAGTCATTTTTGCCATATTAAAATACTCAAGTGTTTGGAAATATCAAAACATTTTTTGTAGCCCAGAATATAGTCTATTATGGTAAATATACTAGGTAAACTAGAATAAAACATAAATTCTTGTCTAATGTCCTATATGCAATAGTTAATTCAAAGAGGTATGTAGTTGTTCTGGGCATATATGGCCTTACTAAGGATTTTTTGTCCAGTTCTATCAATTACCAAGACATGGTGTCAACATTTCCAACTAAGTATATGGATTTTTCTATTTCTTTTTTTAGTTTAGTCAGTATTCACAGGAGGTATTTTGAAGCTCTGTTATTAGCCATATACATATTTATGATTTTTATGTCTTCCTGAACAATTGATATATTCATCATTATGAAATGTCTTTTCTTATCTTCTTATATTCTTTATCTTAAGTCTATATTATCTGATGTTAATATTGCTGCTCCAGCTTTCTTATGCATATTGCTAATATTGCATATATTGTTCATTTTTTTAACCTCACATTTTCCTCTTTTAATTGTATTATTTAGTGCTAATGGATTAGAATTGAGCCATGATTATTTTTCAACTATGACAATATCTACCTTTAATAAAATGTTTAATCAGTCTCCATGCATTATAATTACTGACTATAATTGTAATGATTGACATATAGCTAACATTTTCTATGTGCTCCCCATACCCCTCCCTTTTTAAATCCTCTGTCCCTCATTCCTACGTTTTATGACTAATTCAATACATTTTAGAATTCTACTTCAATTTGCCTATTGACTTTTAATTCTACACTTTTTTACAATTTATTTTTAATTATTATCATTTAGAAATTAAAATACAAATCATTAACTTTCAAACTATTTAGAGTTATAATTGTTCAACTTCACATAAAATGAATCTTTTAATTGTTCTCCTATTATTATAATTTTCATATTAATTACATCTAATATATGTTATAAGTCCCCAAATAAAAGTTATAATTTTGCTTTAAGTAACCATTTAAGTTATATAAAAATAATGGAAAGAAAAACCAGTCTTATATTTACACACATATTTATCTTCATATTCTTCATTTTCCTATTCTTCATTCTCTATATTCTTCATTTCTTTCTGAAGATCTGTTTTATCTAGAATAATTTCCCATAGTCTAAATAATTACTTTTACATTTCTTTTTTATTTATTCTTAAATATTTTAGTTGACATATTTGTATTTCTGGAGTTCAGTATTATAACTTGGTACATGTATATAATGTGTAATGATCAAATCAGGCATTTAGTATTTCTATATTCTCAAACATTACAATTTTCTATATATTGAGAACCTTCAAACTCTTCTCTAGTTATTTTGAAATGTTTAATTAGTTTTAAGATTATTACATTTTTAAAATTATACTCTTGTAAATCTTGTGGTATCGCCCCCTAATGTTTTGCCTCTCTTTATTGTTTTCTATTTTGTTTTTTCTTTCTCTTCTTCACATTAGATATTTGTAATAACCAGTTTGCAAGTTCCCTGAGAATTATTTTCCCTCATCTCTAGACTTCTGGGTTCATTCAGTGAAATTCTTTTTATTTCAAATGTTATAGTTCTCAGTTTTAAGGTATTCATTTGTTTCATGCTTATAGTATTCATTTTTCAATGGATACTTTCCTATCTATTTTTTCATTACAAACAAACATTTATTCCCTACTTTAATACAGTTCTAGTAGCTGCTTTAAATACTGCTAATTACAATATCTAGGTCATCTCAAGGTAACTTTCTTTTGGTTATTTTTTCTCTTAACTACGGATCAAGTACTCCAGTTCCTCAATAAGTCTTAATTTTTAATTGCATACTTGACTTTGTTGACAGTACATTGCAGACTCTGAATTCACTTATCCCCCTCTGAACAGCAATAGTTTTTATTCTAGCAACCTTTGAAACTACTGGTTAATCACCTGCTTTTGGCATGTTGGTTTAATACTTTGGGCAGAGGATCGTATTTCAGCCTTGCCTTTTATCTTAGGTATATCACAAGTTCTGGGATGTAGTGTTTACTCCTAAAGCATGGGTCTACTGGGATCCCTTAAAAATAAAAGGGCTTTACAAAGACCCTTGACTTGACAGGATTCAAACTTCAATTTCTGTTTACATGTAGAAGGCATGCTGAAATCACTTTATAACCTTCCAGGTATTTCCTATTGATGGGTTATGTGGAGCCTCACACATACTTTCATAGTTCATGGGTCAAGCAAATATTTGAGGAGAGTTTAGATAAAATTTGGAGATTCATCTCTCTGTAGATTCGTTTTCTTTCTAGAATCCCCACACCAAATTTCCAGCTGCTCTGAAGGCTCTAAACTCAGTCTTGTCACATGGCAGTAAAATTTCAGCTTTCTGCTTACAGTATTCTGCAGTTGTCCTACACCAACCCAACTGCAGAATACAGATACATGTACTTAATGTGTAATGATCAGATCAGGTAATTAGCATTTCCATCTCCTTGAATGCTATGGTTCTATGTATAGGAAATCTTCAAATTCTTCTCCTCTAGTTACTTCAGGTTGGGTAATCCTGCTTTAGTTTTGCCCTTTATGTTAAATATATCATATTTCAGATTAGAGATAATATAGGTGTAGGGGTCACCACTGTGGTTCCCTTCTTTCAAGGTTTGCATCTTCTCTAGTTCTGCTTGCTTTTAGTCATGGGTTTATTCCAATGGAAAAGTCAATATTTAGATGTTGGGAAATTACAAGTTTCCCCTACTTTATCTTTTGCATTTCAAATATCAAGGTAAAAACATAATTTAATATTTTAAACATTTACTTGGTATTTCTTAGATATTACATCATTGTTTATATAAATATTGGGCTTTTGAAGGGTTCATCACATGGCCTAATCAAATTGTAAGATTTAGCAAATGCTCAGTAAATATTTATTATTTTACTAATCTCACATTAAAATACTATAATCAAAACAAAATTCTTTTTTGGTACTGGGGAATTGAACCCAGTGTATTATACCTCTGAGCTACACCCCCAGTCGTATCTTATTTTATTTTGAAACAGGATTTCTCTGGTTTGCTAAGGGTCCTGCTAAGTTGCTGAGGCTAGCCTCGAACCTACAATCTTTCTGTTTCAGCCTCCCAGGTTCTGAGATTACAGGCATTCACCACCACACCCAGCTACAATGAAATTTTATTGCTAATGAAATGATAAGCATTCATTGGGAGCATTTTTCTCTATCTTTCTAAAAGAGCACAGTGCCTTTCTGGAAATTTTTGTAAAAGTGAGGTTCTGGGTTCATAATGGAGGTTATTTTAGGCTTAGGGACTTAACCTCCCAAAAGCAATACACCTCCTTTCTCTTTGAGACAAATTTGAGGAAGAAGAGACAAAATAAGATAGTGGCTAAGATTCCCCTGTGATCATCTCCCCAGAGACACACCAAGTTAATCAGGTGAAAGACCATAGTGACTGCTTTTAGTATAAAAAAATGAAATGACATATAGAATAGGGGTTACTTGAATCTCCCCTCCCCAAATTCTAGCAGTCCACTAGGGAGAGAGGCACCTCCTGCTTGGGGGAGGAAGAAAAATTAAGTTTGGGCCTTAGACTTGAAATGAAATACCAGGCCCACCCCAGCAAAACTGAAACCCAATGCTGGGGTTTGAAAATATATAGTTGGAGGAGTAATAAGAAAAAACAATGAAGAGGAATGAAGAAAGAATATGGAAACTTTGAGCCAGTATTAAAAAAGCAAATATTCAGGTTACTAGGGTTCAAAAAGGTGAGAATGACAAAGGAGTAGAAAGCTTCTTCAACAAAATAATAACAAAATTTCCCAAACATAGAGAAGCATGCAAATATCCAGATACAGTAAGATAAAAATCACCAGTCAAACTTAGCTCAGTCTATCCCAAAATATCTTATAATCAAACTCTCAAAAGTGAATGATAGAGAAGATTCTCAAGGCCGCAAGAGAAAATAAATAAATGACACATAAGAATATCTCAAGTCCCTGACAACAGACTACTCAACAGAAACCTTACAGGACAAGCAAGAGTGCATGAGATTTTTCACATAACTGAAGGGGGAAAAAAAGGTCAACCAAAAATATTAAACCCAGAAAAACTATCCTTTAGAAGTGAAGGAGAAATAAAGACTTTTCCAGAGAAACAAAAGCTGAGATAATATATCTCCATCAACCTGTTTTACAGGAAATGTTAAAAGACATTCTTCAAACCGAAAAAAAAAGACATTGAAGAATAAGAAGAAAATATTAGAAGGTATAAACTCACTAATAAGAGTAATTACACAATTATGAATGATTTAATATTATAAACATGGTGCATAAGCTATTACTATCTTTAGTATGAAGACTAAAAAACACAAAATAAAAAATAATAATACCTGCACTTGTATGTTAAGAGATAGGTGATACAGAAAGATGTAGAATGGGAAATAAAAAATTCATTATGTGGGAGAAATGGAGTGTTCATGGAGTTTTCTTATCAGTATGCTTTTTCTTGTCCTTTGTCTCTGTTCTTATCTTTATGATCATATTAAGTTACTATCATTTCAAAAGAGCTTATAATAACCAAAAGATGTATGTGTAAGCCTGATGGCAACGAGAAAAAGTCTATAATGGATAAACCAAAAATAATAAGCAAGGAATCAAACACACTACTAGAATAATTTACTTAAACACAAAGGAAGACAATAAGAGGAAAGAAAAAAAGAAGAAAGAGAAAGAAAGAAAGAAGGAAGGAAGGAAGGAAGGAAGGAAGACAATACCAGCAAACTACACAATGGCTGTAGTAAGACCTTACCTATTATTAATTGCCTTGAATATAAATGGATTAAATTCTATTAAAATGTATAGAGTAACTGAATGAATTAGAGAAACAAAACCCAACTATATGTGATTGACAGGAAACTTACTTCCCTTCTAAGGACATAAATATACTAAAAGTGAAGAGATGGACTAAGATATCCAAATGCAAATGGAATTCAAAAGAAAACAGGAGTAGACACACTTACATAAAACAGACTTGAAATCAAGAGTAGTAAAAAGAAACAAGGAAGATATATATGCACTCATTATGAGAGCACTGAAATACAGAAAACAAATATTAAAAAACCTAAAGGGAAAGATGGACTCCAATACAATGAAAAGCAGGCACTATAACACTCCACTTTCAGCAATAAACAGATCATCCAAACAAAAAAATTCAATAAACATTAGAGTACTATAGACCAAATGGACATAACAGATATGTACAAAACTTTCCATCTAACTACTACTGAATACCCATTTTTCTTATCACATGGAACATTCTCTAGAAGAGATTTTATGAACAGATCACAAACAAATCTCAAATTTTGGAAAATTTAAACCATATTAAATATATTTCCTGATCATGATCCAATAAAGCTATAAAACAATGACAAAAAATGTTGGAGACTATATAAAAACATGGAAATTAAACAATTTACTTTCAAACAACCAATAGATCAAGAAAGAAATCAGGATGGAAATTTAAAACTTTCCTGAAACAAATAAAAATAAAGACACAACATATGAAAACCAATGGATACAACAAAAATAATATTAGGAGGGAAGTTTATAGAAATCAATGCCCACCCTAAAAAAGCAGAGCAGAGCTGCTGGGCATGACAGCACTGGCCTGTAGTCCCAGTACTTGGGAAGCTGAGACAGGAGGATCTCAGGTTCCCAGGCAGCCACAACAACTTAGTAAGGCCCTCTGCAACTTAGTGAGACCCTGTTTCAAAAATTAAAAAATGAAATAGAGCTGGGGGTAAAAAAAAAAATGTAGTCTTTGCCAGGCATGATGGCACACACTTGTAATCCCAGTACTTTGGGAGACTGAGACAGGAAGATCACAAGTTTGAAGCCAGCCTCAGCAACTCAGTGAGGTTTGCATCAATTTAGTGAGACCTTGTTTCCAAATAAAAAATAAAATAGGGTTGGTGGTGTAGCTCAGAGGTAGAACGCCTCTGGGTTCAAACCACACACACACACACACACACACACACACAAAAGATCTTAAATAAATAACCTATTGCTATAGCTTAAGAAAGTAGAAAAAATGAATCCAAAACTAGTAGAAAGAAATAATAAAGATCAGAACAGAAATAAATGAAATGGAAATTACCCCCAAAATACAGAACATCAATGAAACAAAGAGCAGGTTATTTGAAAAGGTTATTTGAAAAGATGAAAAGACTAGACAAACCATTAGCTAGAGAGAAAAGTCTCACATAAAATCAGAAATAAAAAGGTAAACATTACAACTAAAACCACAGAAATACAAAAGACTATTAGAGATGATTATGAACAACTCTATGCCAAGAAATTTGATAGTCTACAAGAAACAGACAAATTTCTAGACATATACACATTACCAAGACTGACTCATAAAGAAATAGAAGCAGGGTGTGGTGGTGCACACTTGTAATCCCAGTACTTGGGAGGCTGAGACAGGAGGATCCCAGGTTCATGGCCAGCCCCAGCTACTTAGTGAGGCCCTCTGCAACTTAGTGACACATTGTTTCAAAATAAAGAATAAAAAATAGGGCTGGGGGTGTAGCTCGGAGATAGAATGCCCCTGGGTTCAATCCCCAGTACCGCAAAAAAAAGCATAAAAAAATAGAAAAGCTGAACAGATCGAGAACAAGTAATGAGAGTGAATCAGCAATAAAAGCCTCCTATCCAAGAAAGCCAGATTCAGTGCTGAATTCTACTAAGCATTTAAAGAAGAACTAATTCCAATTTTACCTAAGTTATTCAAAAAAATAGAAGAGGAAGAAATTCCTTTAAGCACATTTTAGGAGGCCAAAACCAGATCAGAACATAGAAAAAAGAAAGAAAGAAAGAAAGAAAGAAAGAAAGAAAGAAAGAAAGAAAAGAAAAGAAAACCATAGGCTAATATCCTTGATGAACATAAATGCAAAAATCCTCAGCAAAATACCAGCAAACTGAATCCAACATCTCATAAATATGGAAAAGCTGAAAGCGTTCTCTCTAAGATCTGGAACAAGATAAGGATGCCCACTTTCACTGCTTTTATTCAACATAGTACTGGAAGTCCCAGAGAGAGCAATCAGGCAAGAGAAATAAATAAAAGGCAACCAAATTGCAAAAGAAAAAGTCAAATTATCACTGGTTGCAGGTGACATGACCTTATTTATAGAAAACCCAAAAAACTCCACCAAAAACCATTAGAACAAATATATAGATTCAACAAAGTTTCAGGATACAAAGTCAGGTACAAAAATCAGCAGTGTTGCTATATACCAATAGCAAAATACGTGAAACAGAAATCAAGAAAGTGACTGAAACCTCATTTACAATAGGTTTAAAAAATCTAGGAATAAATTGAAACAAAGAGCCAAGTGATTTTTATGAAGTTGTTAAAAACATGCATTGGATGAATTGGCAGTCATTTCAATAACTCGGGTTGAAAAAATTGCAGAAGAATTAAGCTAGACCCCCTATCTCACACAAGCAACAAAAATCAACTCAAAATGTATTGAAGATTTAAATGTAAGACCTAAAACTATCAAACTACTAGAGGAAAATAGGAGAATTTCTTCAGGATTTTGGAAAGGACAAGAAATTTTTTAACAAAACCTCAAAAGTTTGGGAGACAAAAACAAAAAACAGACAAATGAATTATATAGAACTAAAAGGCTTCTATAAAGCCAAAGAAACAATCAATAGAGATAGAGACAATCTATAGAATGAGAGAATATTTACAAACTATGCATTTGACAAGGGATCGTTATACAATTTATAAGGAACTTTAAAAACTCAAGAGCAAAAAAATCAACAACAAATAACTGAATTAAAAATGGGCAATTTATCTAAATAAACATTTCTCAAAAAGACATACAAATAAATGACCAAGAGTTACATGAAAAAATTCTCAACATCAAGCCAGGCATGGTGGCGCACGCTTGTGATTCCAGTACTTGGGAGGCTGAGACTGGAGGATCCGGGTTTGTGGCCAGCAACTTAGTGAGACCCTGTTTCAAAATAAAGAATAAAAAATAGGGCTGGGGGTGTAGCTCGGAGGTAGAATGCTCCTGGGTTAAATCCCTGGTAGCGCAAAATAAAAAATTCTCAACATCACTAATCATCGAGGAAATGCCAGTCAAAACCACAATGAGATATATCACCTTACCCCAGTGAGAATGGCTATTATCAAAAAGGTAAGTGCTGCCAAGTTTGTGGAGAAAAGGGAACCCTTGCACATTATTAGTGAAAATGTAAATTAGTTACAGCCATTGTGTAAAACAATATGTGTAAAACAAGGGAGTCCTAAAAAATTAAAAATAAAACTGTCATATAACCCAGCAAGCCTACACTTGGGTATATGTCTAAAGGAAATGAAATTGATGTGTCCAAACGACATTAGCACTTCCATGTTCATTGCAGCACCACTTACAATCACAATGAAATGGAAGCAACCTGACTGTCCATTAACTGATGAATGGATAAAGAAGATGTGGTAGATACATACAATGGAATACTATTCAGTCATAAAACAGAATGAAATTCTGTCATTTGTGGCAACATGGATGGAACTGTTTTTATGTATCAGTTAAAAAAGAATTTTTATATGCCTGTAATCTCAGTACTTGGGAGTCTGAGACAGGAAGATTGCAGGTTTGATGCCAGCCTCAGCAATTAAGTGAGAACCTCATCATCTTACTGAGATCCTATTTCAAAATAAAAAATAAAATAGGGCTGGGGGTGTAGCTCAGAAGTAGAATACCCCTTGGTCAAATCCTCAGTACAAAAAATATTAAATATTGAGGAAGCATCTTACATGGTTTTTAAACAAGAATAAATTTATCAAATTGAAGTAGAAAGAGAAAGAACAATCAGCATCCAATATGAGACCTAAAAATACATGTTGGTGAAAAAATAGGCATTTAAGTAATAACAGAACCAGGTGCCCAGACTCCCCATTCTTACTGGATTTTGGAAAAGGGAGTCCATTTATTAACTAAGCCTAACTTCAGAAGTGAAAACATACAGACCTTATATGTTCTTTCTTGATTCTAATTCTTCAATGAGGATTTGGCCTTTTTTGGGCTCTGCCAAAGACAGGGATTTCACTGGTCTATTTCCACAGCAGAAGTCAACGCTTCTCTAAACAGCATTTCACTTAATCTAGTTCATTAAGCATTCAAAGAAATCAGAAGGTTAAATTACACAGAACAAACACCAGTGGTTGGTGCCCATGTAAGAGAAGGAGGAGGTGTCCCTGGAGGGCAGAGAATGGCAGGGCTGGTAATTTTGTGAATTGTATCATTAATAAAATATATTTTATTCTATTTGATGCTGACTTTAGGAAGGTTCCTGTGTGATGATTACATTTTTAAGCAGGCTATTTTTTTTGCCTTTACCCAAGGCTAAAGGGAAATCTAATACAAAATTAAAAAAGACTTAGCTGAAATGCACATTAAAATTTTAGTTGTGTTCTTTTAGGAGTTTTTAGGAGATGTCAATTCAAAGCTGCCCAAGACAGAAAAAAAAAATGTAACTTAAACTATCACATAATCGGAAACCTACCTAAAAAGTATGGTGGTTCTATATTTTAAGTTCAAAAACTTTTTAGGATCTTATTTTGTGTGTGTGGTGCTGGGGAATGAACCCAGGGGCACTCTACCTCTGAGCAACACCCACAGCTTTTATTATTATTTTTTTAAATAGGGTCTCGCTAAATTGCTGAGGCTGTCTTCAAACCTGTGATCCTCCTGTCTCAGCCTCCCAAGTACTGAGATTACAGCATGTGCCACCATGCCCAGTTCATTTTAGGAACTTTTATTATTCTTATTGGTAATATTTAAAGAAAGTCTGTGTTTAGAAAGAGACAACTGCGCCGGGCGTGGTGGTGCACGCTTGTCATCCCAGTACTTTGGGAGGCAGAGACCAGAGGATCCGGGTTCGCAGCCAGCCTCAGCTCGCTCGCTCTCTCTTTCTCTCTCGCTCTCTCTCTACCTAGTGAGGCCCTCCGCAACTTCGTGAGACCCGGTTTCAAAATAAAGTATAAAGAAATAGGGCCGGGGGTGTAGCGCGGAGGTAGAACGCCCCTGGGTTCAATCCCCTATACGGCAAAACAAAAAAAGAGACAACTGCTTCATTATTGGCAATTAGAATTTTTAAGTTAATTGAAAGACAAGTTTATATCATCTCTTTATATCTTACAAACCTACAAGACTGCTTTGTTATAAATTAATTATGAAGTCCTTAGTCTGTATAATTATAGCTCTATTAACATAAGTACCTTCTATTTTTTAGAAGGATGAAAAAAACAAACTGTATACTAAACATTTGGAAGAAGATAAACTTGGTGTCATTCTAAGAAATATTGTCTCTAAGTCCAAGCATGCAATGAATTTGAAGGAGGAATTCAAAGGGCAGGATAGAAATTGGACAGCTGCCCTCAGCTGCCCTGTTTTTCTAGAATCAGACCTCTAAAATGAAAAATTACTGTTTAAATCCAATCTGTTATCCAACTGTCACACATTTGTCTTTATATATAATAATCCAACATTTAATGAGTTTCTTCCATGTGCAAGACCATATTCTAGATACTAAGGTATATTCAAAGATAACTAAGACAGGGTTTTTCCTTCAGTCTGTAATTTATAGGGGAATTACCATTTGTGCACAAATGTCTGTGTTATCAAATAGAATGGAATATGGCACAAATGTCAAAATTCATGAGGAGTTCCTGGTAGAAATGCAGGACTGGGTCAGATGAGAGTGCTATGGGTAAGAAAATGCCTGGGCTCAAATGAGTACTCTGCCAATATGCTGTTGGACACTGGGTAAATACTTTGTCCTTTCTTGCTTTAGTTTTCTCACCTATAAAATTTAAGGAAACGTTTGCCACTATTAATTTTTGTGATGGTTAAAGGTGATATGCAAATAAAACTCTTAATCCAGAGTATAGCATGCTCTAAATCCTCAATAAATAATGCCTTTTTTTTTTTTTGCAGTACTGGGGATTGAACCCAGAGGCATTCTACCTCCGAGCTATACCCCCAGCCCTATTTTTTTATTCTTTATTTTAGAAACAGGGTCTCACTAAGTTGTGGAGGGCCTTGCTAAGTAGCTGAGGCTGACCATGAACCCGGATCCTCCAGTCTCCGCCTCCCAAGTACTGGGATTACAAGCGTGCACCACCATACCTGGCAATAATGGCTTTTTAAATTATTAAACCCCTAGAATTGTCTCATTATTCACATTAAGATCCATCTTCCATTAGTTGGAAAAATTAATAGAGGGCCTATAATATATATTAATTCTACATGTGTACTAAAACAAGAAAATATCTCCACATGAATAGAATTCAGTGTGTGTGTGTGTGTGTGTGTGTGTGTGTGTGTGAGAGAGAGAGAGAGAGAGAGAGAGAGAGAGGAGAGAGAGAGAGAGAGAAATGTACAATGTAACATTATGGAAGGTTATAAATTCTAAAAATAAATAAATAAATAAGGAGCCAGGCATAGTGGCACATGCCTGTAATCCCAGTACTTGGGAGGCTGAGACAGGAGGATCACAAGTTCTAGTACAGCTTCAGCAACTCAGGGAGACTATTAGCAACCTAGCAAGACCTTGTTTTAAGACAATAAATAAGAAAAAAAGGCTGGGGATATAGGTCAGAGGTAGAATGCCCTTAGGTTCAATCCCCAGTACCAAAATACATAAATAATGGAGGGAAATTAAAAAGGTTGGAAGATTACAGTCATAAATAAGATTATCATGGGAAACTTTATTGATGACACATTTAAGTAAAGACCCGAAGGAGGAAAGAAAGCAAAGCATACAACTATCTGGGGAAGGAAGCTTTCAGGGAAACAGGAATAACGCACACAAATGTCCTAAACATGTATAAAATGTTGAACAACTGCAGGAAGGCAAGTGTGGCTCAGGCAGAATAGGTTTAGGGAAGGTAGTAGGAGATGATCTTTGGGAGGTAATGGGAGAGGCTGATTTTGTGGGCATTCCGGGCTTTGGAAAGCTCTTTGTTTTGCTTTGAGCTGGATGGGGAGCCATTAGATGGTTTGGAGCAGAGCAATGAAAGCATTTGACCTATATCATGATGGGACCATTCTGGAAGTATGTTGAGAATAGATTCAGGTTTGGCAAAGATATGAATATGGAGAGAAATTATAAGAATAAAGCCATAATTCACAGAATAAAAAATGGTTGCTTGGAAAGGAGCTTAGAGTAGAGATTACAATACTGGAGGATTCTGAATTTATTTTGCAGCTGAAGCAACAGATTTCCTGACACATTTCTCTCAGCATATGGGTGAGTACAGTTGCTATAAACTCAGATGAAGATGCTGTGGATAGAGCATGTTTGACTTCAGTCACATTAAAATATGAATACCTACTTCCAAATGGAAGTGTCGGGGATAATGGATAATGGAATTGTGGAGTTGGATATTCAAGTCTGGAATATTCATAAGAGAGGACCAGTCTCAATATACAAATTTGGAAGCCATCAGCAGATAGGTGCTATCTAAGCCAGGTTACTGGATGAGACAACTAGATGATAAGAGTGGAGACAAAAGAATAAAGGTCCAAAATCTTAGCCCTAGACTACCTAAAAGGTAAAAAGATGAGGAAGAACCAGATGAGGTAAAGAAGAAGAGGTGTAATACCCTGGAAGTCAAGTAAAGAAAATATCTCCAAGAGAAAAGAGTGATTGATTGTGTTAAATATTATCGTTACATCAAGTAAGATAAGTAAAAATTGATTATTAGAACTAGCAACATGGAGGACTCATATGAATTTGATAAAAGGAATTTCAACTAAGTGTTTCAGGTAAAAGTCATAGTGGAGTGGATTGAAAGAGAGATGGGAGGAACTGAATTGAATGCAGGATAACTTTTGTCAAAACCTTTTCTTACAAAGTGTAAAAGAAGATAACTGAAGTAGCTCAAAGGGATGTTGAGTTAAGAGAATGAAAACATGCATATGACTAGCAATGGTGCATGAGAAGAAAATTACGAAGGATAGGGTAAAGGTGAATTACTTTCCTGATGTTCTTGAAAAGACAAGATGATTTCTAATCCAAGGAGTGCATAGGATGGTAAAAGAGCTTGAAACACATTGTGAAAATTGTATTCTGATTATTTCTATTTTCCCAAAATTATAAAATAAGCTTTGAGTGTTTAAGAGAGATATGTTATGAAATGTCTTCTAAGTGGGTGCTACTTTAGCAATAATAATGAGCTGTCTAGTGTAGGGCCCCCCACCCGGTGCCATGAAAGGGCCTGGTGGACTAGCAGAAGCCTGCTCTAGAGTACCGAGTACCGGGCCTCTCCTACGTGGCAGTGATTCAGCATATCAATGGCAAAGATGGCGCTGGCGGACCCCTTGGAGGGAGGTCCTGCAGATAGCCCCACCTAACCTCAGGAGGGCTATGATAGGCAGTTACCTCCTTCCGTGCTCACAGACGACAGGTGCCTCTACCTATGATAGGTTACAGGGGGGCGTGGTGACCCGACCCGTCTCGTGCCATTGGATCACACCCTACTGCTTGCGAGTTTCCTGTATGGCCTCTACTATAAAAGGGGGATTGGCTTTCTAATAAACGAGATCGTGCCAGAAATGTCTCCCGGTCCGGGGTGTATGTGTTTTTGGGCCGTCGACATCTGCTCCCCCGTCAGCATCGTACCACTCCCGGGCGGGCCCCGAGAGACTGGTGCCGCGTCCGAGGAATTTCTCTCTACTTCGAAAACTTCTGTCTAATTCGACAATGCTGACAGGTAGTCGCTCTTCAGTCCAGACGTCCACCCATAAATTATGGAGAAGTGGAATTCTAAACCTGATCCAACCCTTGCCCTTCATCTTCTTTTAAAAACCCAAGGATTAAATCTCTCTGGCGGGGCGGGGCACAGCGGCGCGTGCGGGAAGGGAGCCCTTGGGTCCCAGCACTCACCAGCCGCTGGAAGGAGCCTCTGCTGCACAGGGGGAGGAGGCGGCGCCTGTCGGCAGCCTGGCCTCCTGCCTCCCGCCGCCCGCGCTCGCACAGGAGGGGCACAGCCCCCGCCTCCGCCACGGCGGTAGGGGTCCAGAGTCGCCGCCGCCACCGCCGCCGGCCTCTCCGGGGTACGCGCGGGCCCGCGGGAAACTACCGGGACCCCCGCCGCCCTGGAAACTGCCTCTGGGTCTCTCTCATCTCGATGCCGCTGTCAGGCCCGGTGGCATAGCTCAGGACGCTGCGCTCGCCCTCCACCTCCCACAACCAGTCGCGCACCTTGCCGGCGGCGGCACCGAGCAGCCAGGCGGCACCGAGCAGCCAGGGCTCGGCCTGCAGCTCCCGCAGGAGGCTGTAGGCAGCTAAGGGGCAGGAGGGAGCTGGGAAAAGGACCACGTGAAATCAGGCCCAGGCGGAGGAGTGCTCCAGAGCAGGGTCCAGTCTTTAAAAAAACCTTATCAAGATATCATTGGGCTTCAGATGTTTTCTATTATAGAGCTTGAGTGAAAGCATGGAAAAGTAAAATCGAGCCGCCTGCCCCAGCCATTTGCCCAGGACCTCAGCGCTGTCCATGTGTATCTGTGTCTCTGTGTGATTTGTTGTAATGTGTCTTCTGTATTGTCTGTCTATGGTACCAAAAATTGGCTTTCAAATAAATAAGTACTCATAAATTAAATAATAATAACAACAACTAAAATGGATCCATATGCCCTTTCAGTTCACGTGACCTAAATTCCTAAAAAATAAGTTAATTTAAATTTGTTGATAAAAAGGAGTAAAAGATATTATTAAAAATCATTAACATGATTCTTTTCCAATCAAAATTGTATCTGTCTATTTTGTTTGATGTTTAAAGTATAATAACCATTTTCATTTAGTTTTTTTTGTACAAAAAAAGAGGCCTTCAGTCATTCTTTATTGATTCCTGCTTAAAATAATGTTTGGCTTTTAAAATATAGTGAGGGATGCATATCTCAGGCTTTAAAAGTTTTTAAATCACATTATCCATACTTATCCCTGGAGTATATATTAGATAAAAGGCTAAAGACTTTAAAAATGAAGAAAATACTAATTTTTGTTATCCAGTTTGGCTCTAATGTAAATTCAGAAATAAAGGTTCATTCTAAAAGATAATACAAATCTAAATATTTAGAGTTCTCCTCCCTAAAAAATAGCGGTGGTAATATCTGATGTACAGTCTTCCTCAAAGTGACAAGTGGCCACCTAAATAATTTCATTTAGTGTCAGCTTTGACTG